>QYAL01000054.1:137378-159954 GCA_003988805.1 Ploettnerulaceae sp. D365
TCAATCTCTCGTCTCCTACCCAATTGAACCAATTGAACACCAATCAACAACACCAAGGCTAACTCGGAAGTACCATGGAAATAGGTACTACCGACAATTATAAAATTATAAAAATTTGATATTATTATAAGTATTATATTAATCTATTGATTTATAAAAAATTTATGATTTTTTATATATTATTACGTGTTTAATTCACTAAAAATTAGGATTTGCGTCGCTTTTTAGGCCTGCGAGTGCACGCAAAATACACGCAAAATTCAGTGATTTTGATTTTGGTGAGGTTTCTCCGCCAATTTTGAAGCGTCACACTTGCTTTCGCGTCACACTTGCTTTCCCCGACTGTAAGCGAGAGCTCACAGAATTACAGTGGTGAACCGACTATTACACATTCAAGGTAAAAGAATATCAAGATGAAAGTTAAGGAACAGAGTTACAGTGAATTCAAATGATCGCTCGCTCGCTGGCTCTCAGGGTCAACTAAAACAAAACAACGAAAACAAGGCTTGGCACTCCCAGGTATTTACAACTACAGTAGGCAGCCGTAACATCATTCCTCGTTCCTCATTGACCATCCTTCATAAAATCCTCATATACCCTGCATGTAACCCACGCCCTAGAATGAAATTCGTTCATCGTTTATCATCAATTTTCCATCCCATCCTTTCTCTTCTGGCCTTTTTTTTTTATCTCCCAATAAGATCTCACATAACATTTTGATAGCACAGTTTCAATCAAGAGAACCGATTCGAGAAAACCTTCTTTCCCTTTCTAACTCGGAAGTTCTGCGGCAGGATCCGCACGATCTCTTCTTCGATATCCACAACCTCATTCTCGACCCAGTCCCCACCTCCCACGAGCTGGACTTGTTTGAGGGGGCTTTCACGTCCTTTCATTATCATTGCCGATGAGATAGCCGTTGGGGTTTCTCTGCCTCCTACAGCAAATGACCCATCTCTGCCCTTTGGTACTGGGGTTATGATAGTGGTAGGCGGCGAGGGTGGTTTTCGCTCTGTTGGTATAGGTCGTGCTGTTACCTCTTGCTCCGCGACTGTGGCTATTGGCGTCGCAGATATACTTTTCCGCTCTTCTTTTCTCTCGAGCCCATTGATGGCTGATGCAGCAAATCGACCGTTATGGGGAGGAAGCAGTGATACGCCTTCCATCAACGCACTTTCATCCATGGACACGACTCTTGGTACTGTCGGAGCAGGCGATTTGACGTCCTCTCTATCGACTGGCATTTGTGGATACGATGGAGTACGAGTGAGTTTCTTACCTGCTGCGATAACTTTTGATAATTCTTTAGAGACTGGCTCTTGCTCTTCCCTTGGCGATTTTGGTTGCGGGCATGCTGTCTTGGCAGAATTTACTGCCGATATATTTATTTGCTCATTTCGGTTCTGATTTTGAATATGATTTTGATGAACTATCGGCTTCACAGTCGAAACTTCGTATGGACTATTGCGTGGAGATGGCTGTGTTTGTTCTTCTGCTTCTGTGGGCTTGTATATTTTCCCGTTTGGAATCTGACTTTGAGGAGTGTTTTGATGAGCAGGGTATATTGACGGAGGCTTAACAATCGAGACTTCGTGCACACTATCCTGAGCCGATAGCTGTGGCTGGCCTTGGAATTCTTGCAGGACAGGGTGTGAAATGTAAGATGTCGAGCTTCCATTACTTATGACTGGAGATGGCGTGATGTATGTTGTTACAAGACCATTGTGGTCCTGGCCGTAAGTCTGATTTTGGGGCAGTGAGGTTGGACTGGGCACAGGCTTCCGGACCTGGACTTCATGGATACTATTCCGCGGTGGAGGTGACTGCGGTTGTATTTCCTGTTGTACGAACCCATTTGATTTTTGTGATCTTGACGCATTGGTTACTTCAGCCTTTTGTACATCGTGGGAATCTGTACTTGGCCAAGAAAACAGGGACGGAGAGGAGGACTGCTTGTCCGCCTCCTTCATCTCAGGCTGCATGCCTTCTTCTTGGTCGTGAGATACCGCTGGGCTACGTCCCCTCTCTTGTTGTGTTGCTCTTGTGACATCTCGCGCCGGGATGGCAGATTTGGCTTCTTGCCTGAGTGGTTCCACCGATTTGGTGTCGTTGACAACAGATGGCAGTCTGCAAACTGACGATGGTGTTGAAGAAATCGAAGATCTTGCATTTTCTGATTTTCTATCCTCTTTTGGCTTCACTTCTTGAAATTCTCCCTCCATATGAGATTCAAAGGGTAACGATGTGTGTTCGTTTGTCTGAAATTTTGCAACAATTGGCTGCGCCTGGAGAACCGGACTCAGAGGCGCTGGAACTTCAGGCAACAGTACAGGAATATAATCCTCACTGGTCAAATTAGCACCTTTCAAAATCATTTTCGTGCTCAAAAGTGCATACCTGTTTCTAACAAACTCTCCCAATTTCAAGCCTTTCAATCCTGTCTCTATTTCCCTCAATTTTTCCTCGATCTCATCTTCAAGCCCATGCGCATTCCCCGCTGGTCCATGAGAATTCCATCTTCTTGAACTTGTTTTGTTACACACATCCAAAACCTTGATTCCCCTAATGGCCTTCGCGAGATCCTTCCATTTTCTTCCTGGGAACGGTGCTTCGGGTTTTGGCCAGATGCCAATTTTGCGAGAGCTCTTAAGCAAGGAGCCGAGAACCATGGCATCACAAGCGTACCGGAGTTCTTCATCAAGTGCTGCGTCGCAGAGAGAGGGACCGGCCATATATTTGGTGATCAGTGCGTGAATAGTGGCTATGGCTGTCGAAATAGCGGATTCTCTAGATGTTTGAATAGCCTCTGTTATCGTTAGCTATCGTACCCAATTTGTTATGCCTCGAATAGTGAGATTGGCACGTACCTATAATGCTAATCGGAATTCTCAACTCGTCAAATTTCATTATATCCTCCTGGATACTTTCATCTGCCTCTCTCTGTGCCAGCCTCGTCATATCACTAAATTCCCTTTCCCTATCGAAAACCCAAAACACATACAACAGCCTCAAAACCTCCCTTGTATAGGTTCTTGGCAACCCCTCCCGCTGCAAATGATCGATCCAGGTATCGGAAAAGAACTCTACCGTCTCCAACATTCCAAACTTGTTCACCAACACAGCCAGCTTGCTCAAACCTTCCAATCCAATCTTCCTTGGAACTTTACGACCCGCGCCGTGAATAACATTTAGCAGAATAATCATGCTGTCCAAATCTTCCTCCAAGAACGAAATTTCCACACGACCAGTCGCTCGTAGTGTTTTAGCCTCGGCGAACTCGCCGCTAAGGATCGTTTCGAAATACTGGGACGCAAGCATCAAGTGGCGCGAGGAGACAATACACTGCACCTCATGGCTTGCGACAACAATCTCCTTTACCTCCGTCGGTTCTGGCGGCATCTCATCCTCAACCGTATCAACGGTGACTTGTGCTGCCTGCCTCTTTAACGCAGCCCAGAACGACGCCGGAGGACTGGCCGAGCGGTCTCGTCGGGAAGCATCGGATCCTCTCGCTCGAGGAGGAGGCGGATAAAACGGGCCATCTTCTGCTCCGGGAGCATCTGGCGCATAGTACAGAATGTTTTCATCTTCAGTGGGGGCTTCAGGCTCGATTCCTAGAGCAGCTTCAATTTCGGCATCTTCATCAAGTGCCGGCTCCTCCACCACGGCAATATTATTTTTTGTTGCTGGAGGACTGACTGCTTCCACGACGTGTCGGATGAGTGTTAATGTGACATCGCCATTTGGCATGAAAGTCAAGATTTCGGGCGCCATCGCCATCCTCGATCAATAGATCTTCTCCGGTCGTGCAGAGACTTCGATTCGCATTCTGTACACATATCAGCACGGTTTCCTCCTCTTGCAAATATCAAATTGCTCACCGTTAAGAATTTGTAGACACATTTGTAAGAGGGTAGTATTGAAGGAGGAAGAAAGAAAGAAATAAGAAGGATTAAATGTACTTATGGAAGCAAAACAGATAATATTTGGGGGAAAAGATGATTCATCCGTGCGACTGGCGACCGGAATTTTTTCCAGACAGGCTGGGAGCGGCTGCATGAACCGCATAAGAGGTGTCGGTGAGTTGTCCTCGCGAAGGCCAATAGGGGGCAGCAGTGCAGGATGCTTAGCCGGATCGGGCCGGAATTTGACGAACATTGGGTAGCCTTGCATATTAAGAAGCCTGTACCAACCTCCCCAGCTGCCCAAGGAGGAATAACAAATGCAACAAAAAGGAGACATCCGTCAACATCAGCCTCAATGTGACCGGATGTATTACATTGTGAGGATATACGAAGTATGTTGCGGTTTGGACGAAATGTGATTTGTTACCATGTGGGAAGGCTGCGGGGAAAGTGGGGGCTGCATGTCGAGTACAGGGGGTAAAAAAAAACATATTCGACGAAGATTAGCATTTATGATTTATTTAACTCTAGAAGAAAGAATAAAGAGGTATGTTGGGTTGTTACACTCAGAGCAAACCCATGAAGCATTAATGAGGACTTCCCCTACCCACACATGTCTCCTGTTTACATTACCCGCATATACTTCGAGCCTCTGACTAAAAACCCAGTCAGAACTGACGAGGGATGGCATAAGCTTTGTTACAGATGAAGATATGTTGATAGCTCCTCCCCCTCCTAGCATGAATATAGTTGAAAAGCAAATAAAGCGTTACTCTAGCCAGGGCCATTACGGCACATACCTAGTATGGAGGTGAAGACCTCAATTCTTCCTCTCTATGAATACTAGAACTCGCGGTCGTACTCCTGAAAGTTATATAATGTATCTAGAGGCGCTCTGAGGTTCACTTACGTCTAGACACCTCCCTCAGATGACCAAGCCAATTCAGCTTATCTTAAATACACAAATCCATCATTGAGCTAATGAAAATAGGTATCAATCTCACAGCCATATCTTATCATCCAAGTGACTGAGGGCTCTTTCTTTCCTTTGCCTGCCAAACACAGCGCCAGAGGCAACGAATAAAGACCTCACTTGAAGCCGCCCACATGGCAAGCTCCTTACCGAGGTTTCTATACCTACCAATTCAGCACCCAACTTTCTCTGTGCCATATACGTACTGTTGACAAATGAATGGCGCTGATACGTGGATCAGGAACCCTCTTCTGGGCGAAGCAATTGATGCCTGGCATGATCTGTTCCCCAAGCACGAATTGTGCAGTTAATGAGAATATACATTACAAGCATGATAGACATTACATAACCGCACATTTCACTCTCGCTCTCCATTTCAACCATCTGTCGCTCGCTCTCAATCTATGCACATAATGTTCAATCCCATCTAGCAATACCAAGAAAATCCCCAAAGAAAAACACCATTGAATGCACACAATGACAGTTGATCGTTCGTTTGCTCATTCGCCTCACCATCATTCGTAACGTCGTCGTCCTTTCTCTCTGCGTCTATATTTGTTTCGTGTCTTTGCTGGTTTCATTGAGCTTGCGCTTGCTTGGCTCATTTGTCTATAGACAACTGCTCTCTCCCTCCCACTCTGACTCACTCAAGCGAGCAGGCTACCTGTCTATCGTTCTCGTTGAACTAAATCCCATTCGTACTATTCATGAGTTAGTTTGTAGCATTTATGTGAGGTGATATACGTAGAGAACCAAGAAAATGAAGCAAATACTCACAACTCGTCCATCCTCATCGCCCGTATAAACACAAGTCGCCATCGGCTTCACACAGGTAATTGCCGCTTCTCCATTCCCACTAACAGAGCTCCTACTCCTACCCCGTGAACTGCCCCTTCCATTCCCTGCTGAGCTACCCGGTACACTCAAACTGCCCACTGCTGTCTCGCCCCTGCCTCTCTGTTCGTTCGCCTGTAGACTCTTCACAAGTTCCAACCTCCATTTGCCTGTCTTGCTTGTACCTTTCCGCCAGATATTAACCACACCGCCTCGCTGCCCTGTAAAGCAGAGTGCGTTCTCAACCCATTCATTTCCTGTACCCTCATACCATGCGCAGGAGGCTATATAATCATCGTGATTATCACAAACATTCTGCTCTAGCAACAAATCCCCATTCATCGTATAAAGTGTGACTTTCTGGCCTCTACAAATCAATATGTCACCCGTCACATCATTAATCCGCGCGCATTCCACCGGGCCGCGAGAGCCGGTATTTGACAGTTTGCGTACGAATTCGAGACGGTTCAAATCCCAGAGAATGACGATACCGTCATGAGATGCGGAGAGGAGGGTTGAGAAGGATTTTGAGACAGCGAGGATGTTAACAGGGGTTTTGTGGCCGAAGAGTGAGGTTCTAAGAGCGAGGTCTACGGATTTAGAAGGGTTGGTAGAGATGGTATGAACGGAGATCACGCAGTCTTCGCCCGCAGTTATGAGGAGGTGAGAGGAGGCGAAAATGCAAGTTGAGATTTGGCCGACGTGGAGGTTTTCAAAGAGGCCTGCTGATTTGCGGCTGTCGTTGAAGTAGAACCGGATACTGTTGTCTGCGAAACCCCATTCGAGGAACTTGTCATAGTGAGGTGGGAGATTGAGTCGGAAAGCGGTGGCACATAGAAGGCGATCGAGTTTGGCTGAGTAGATGAGACTTGAGACACGCTCTTGAGATTCTAGGAGTGGGAATGGCAGGCGAGTGAGGGACTCGGCGCAGGTATCTACGCGACGAGCTTTGTTACGTGAATCTTCGCGCGCCTGATGGGGTTTGGAGAAGACTTGATGAGGAGTCTGTCCGAAGTTGTGAATGATATTGACATTGGCGATACGTTCGATGGGATCAATGATATTGTCGAGGTCTTTAGCTCCGTGGTATGAGAGATGGTGAAAGACGTTGACACTCTCGATAGCGGCCTCCCCACGTTGTTTACAACCAAATATGAGGTCGATCCATTGGTGCAGGTACTTGCTCACGTATGGGCTTTCCAAAGCTTCTCGATGCTTGGCAATGAAGATCTTAGGATCTCCCTTAGCCCAAGGCGGGAGTTGGACAGTGTCAATACGTCCCCCGTTGCCTTGCCTCATGCCAAAATTATATCCATTGTTATTTGTTAGGAATTCTGGGAGGTAGAAGAACTCTGGGATAAGCTCGCGAACATCCGTCATGTTAGTCTTGGAAGCAGACTGCCATGCCTTCTCAATGGAGTAGAACAGCCGGTCGGGATGATCGAAATTTCCTCCTTGGAGCAGCAGATATGACTGCACGAATGGTTGGAGTCTAATGAGATACGATGTGACAATCATCGCAGACGAATAATGAGTTCCATAATGGAAAGCAGGCGTGTTAGAGTCGCCCATCTCCGCGAACGCCTTGTAACGTTCGGTAAATTCAGCTGCACGAGAATTGTGTTGGGCACCCATTGGTTTCGATAGATCTCTGTAAGTAGCTGGATTGTTGAGATCTAGCTCCTCGTTTGTGTAGTCGGCCAGAACCCATGGGAAGACTGGATATTGAGTGAGGTCATTGAAGGTACGGCCAGCCATGGTGTTGACCAACATCAAATAATGAAAGTTAGAGATCTCGCCTCTGGCCCATCGCCGCATAGCAGGATTCCAAGCAGAAGAGTTGAATATGCTACCGAATTTCGACCCAAAAGTCGCAGGAGCTTCTTCAGAAACTTTGAGGGCTTCTAGTCGCCATCCATCTTCGGGGTTTGGCAGCGTAGAAGTCCCTGTTGTATGAGGCGCTTTTGATGTGAGCTTTGCGCATAGGTCATCTCTGGAGGGCGGTGAGATCGCAGTCAAGAGATAACTTCGGCCATCAGTGAAGAATACCTCCACAGCTACATCTCGAAATAGGAAGCGTCGTTTGGATATACTGATTACATCGCTCCATTTCCAGCTTCTTGCCTCCTGATCTACTCTTGTAGTTTGATCCGCCTTGACGAGTTGTGCTCGTTTATCTGTAGTCTTCTGGCCTGCGATCATCTGTAGATATGGATCTCGCTCTTCTTTGGGTGCCTGAGAAACGTTGACAATCTCTCCATCTGACCTCTGAAATACGTTGTCGATGAGATACAGGCAATTCTTGCCAATGATCAGTAAGCCTTCGCAAGCCTCGAGCCCGATAATTCGAGATATGTTGAAGACCTGCTGAACCTGATCACCCTGTTGAAGACTGCGCATGACTTTCCGGTTCTTATCCTCGTAGGCATCATCCTCACCGGGATCGTTCGGATCATCCACAAGTTCGAAGTCCTCCTCTGGCATTACACTCTCCTGCGAGCCATTTGGTGCTTCTTGTCGAGCACTTGCTAGCGCATCACTCGGAACATCACCTGGCCCATCCAAACCGCTCTCGTTGAGGTTCAAGGCCGACAATGGGGTCTGGATGGATGCTCGAGAGGGGTTTCTAGTATTGACACTGAGCGTACTACTCGCGTCTGTAACTTTTCGTTTCGGCTGATAGTCATAAGCTGGCGCTTCTCTATCGGGTAACATTCGTAACCGCATACGATTTCGTCCTTCAGTTCGGTCAAGCTTCCATTTGATCGGCGAGTCATGCTCAAAGACAGCGCACGATCGATGCAACTCATGGTCCATCTTTGAAAATGTTGACGCGAGGAACGTGAAGTTATCCTGCTGATCTTGCTGGGATCTTTGATGTTTGAGATGTTCAGAAGCATATATGTTCTTCATCCAAAGGCTGGATGCAAGATCGTGTCTGAGCAAAATATCCTCATCATTGAGATCCTCAGAATGCCATTGTTTCAGCTTTTCGCGACGCTTGGCAACCCGAATCTTAGTTGCATCCTCGGTCTTTTCATTTTCGGCGCTAACGAAATCTTCCCATGTCTTGGACATTGCTCCAAGAAACAGGCTATCCAATTCCGCTCGCTGGTCATCAACCCAGGCGAAGAAAGTCTCATTGTCTTGCTCCATCAGCTTTTTGAACCCCGAAGTCAAAGATCTGTGCTCGCTGTTCATGGCAAGATGAAATATCGTTGATGTCTCTTCTGGCTTTTGAACAAGAATGATTCGCCAAAGGTTTGCTGCAGCAAGCCGGATTCGTTCTCTCGAGTCCACAAGCTTAAGGTATAGTTGATAGCAAATAAGTTTCAAGAAGTTCTCTTCGCTTACATCAGAAGATAATAGAACAGTTTGCCAATAAAGCAGCTTATCCATGAATGTCACTGCTTCATCTTCAGGAACTTGAGCACTGTCTAGCTCTGAAAGTCGCAACAGCACAACTTTCAAGAAAACGTTCTGGATTGAGATAATGGCTTGGCTGCAGAGCCGTACGCTCTTAATTTTGGAGATCTCGGGACGCTGCAGGTATTCGAGTTGTGTTCCCGCGAAATCCAACAAAGGCTCTGCCCCACTTAAAAGCCAACCTTCGAAGATAGCTTCGCCGATATGGACAACAAAGCGAGCCATATTTTGAATAAGCTTAGGCTCCCACAATGATTTTTGGTCTAATTGAATGGTGTTGTTAAGTAGTGAGATCGTATTTCGGAGTAGATACGACTCGAAATATGCTTGGTGTTCCTGGAATCCTGGAGGGACTTTCATGAACAAGCTAAAGCCATGAAACTCTTTCCTAACCATGACTTGATCAATAAAGACATTGATTACGAGCTCGAGTAGCTCTTCAACAAGGGAATTGCTAAGTTTCTGTGTCGTAAGCTTCTTCTTAGGTGACATGACAACATTTAGCCTCGCAGACGCAGGGCTGAATTCCGATGGCCGAGATGTCAACAAAATGAATGACGAGCCACGACGTAAAGGCTTCGCTCTCTGCGCCGTGGGGCTCGGTGGGAGCATTGTCTCCACTGTCGAGGTTCTGACGATTGGTGATGGGGTTGTAGATATACGTGAAATGGGTCGAATTATTACATCATCGCCCTCGAATGTCAGAGTCGAATCGCGAGAATTCAACTCAGTCTCGGGACTGACGGCGTCAGTGCTCACAACAACCGGAAATAAAACAGCAAGTAGATATCTGATATAATCCGAGGATATTGTGAAGTCTCTGAAATCGGAGGATTTGGAATGTAAGTCCGCAAAGAACCGGATCACAGTATGTAAAACAGTTGCCTGCCCACCGAGACGTTCTTTCTTGTGTTGGTGAGTTTCTAGAACATATTAATGATTGGCCTATTTAGATTTGAGTGTATTATCTTACGCCGTGCTTCGAGCTCCTTTGTTAGGGACATGGATCTACGCCGATTCCCGCCCGCAGGGACACTTAATCCGCTCGACTTAGGTATGTTGCGCCCATTGCCTTTCTCAGTCAACGGTGAATCGGGATCATCTTGATTACGGAGGACATCCTTTAAGCCATGTTGAAGCATTGACATAAGGACTGGTAAGACTCCGGGATACACGACTTTACAAGTGCTAAACGGCTCCATGAGATTAAATAGCTCGAAAGACCGTTCCATATCAATTTCAGCAACATCGCGGCCAAACAGTATGCAGAAACAAATCGGCCATAGCGTAGGAAGGTCCCACCACCTCTTAAGGCGATAGCGCATGATTGCAAAGCCACCAGTTTTGCTCGCAAACTTCGCAACATAGCCGGATCCGTGGACCACGAGCAGACGAGCGAGAATCTTAGTGCCATGTACCACGACGCTTGGATCATTCTCGGTCAAGAGGTGCAATAACCACTAAACAGTGTGAGGAAAGTGTTTAGAATTCTAGAGAGAAACGCCTACCTTGTTTGTTACAGTCCTAGCAAACTTTCTAATATTGGAACTGTTACCATCTTGACACAGAAGATCGGAATACATTTCCAGGATTTCGTTACCGATTTGTCGTTTGGTCATCGTGATAGTCGAGACAACATCTTTGCTATCTAGTAGGGTGCCGATTGATGGTCTTGTGAGACCATGTGAGGTGGATCTAGAGCGGGAAGGAAGTGTACCCGCCGCGATCTTGGGAGTCCGAGCTGTCGGACTTGAGGGCTTGTGGTAGGAGTATGTGATGAAGAGAGCGAGGAAGCGAAATATTTCTGCAGTTAAGTTGCAGATGACTAGGCTTTTGAATGCCTCCATAAATGAAGAGAACACGTCTCTTTGGAAGGTCTCAGCTTTGAGAGCATCCAATAATCTTTTAACGATTCCTGAACCTAGTTAGTGAAAATCAAGGATCGGTGATCTAAATGACTTACTCATTCGAAACAGCCGTCGGGAATTAAATTGATGGAATTTGCTGTTTACCCCAAAGACAACGAACTGCCTGTAGTACAACTTCTGCGTGATTGTTGCAGATTTCCGCCACATATCAAAGTCCACCAGCAGTATTCGGTACGCGAGAGGATTAATGATGAAGGACTCCTCCGGCTGTTCGTGATTATAGCCAACAAAGTCCAAGACGAGGCTAAGAAGTTGAAAACCAAGCTTTTCACGATCATCGCTATTCATAAGTGAGGACTCAGGGCGGAATTTCGAGGAAACAACTACACCAGATCCGACCTTACCCCGGATCAGGGCGCCAAGGATCGCATAGCCATTCTCCCGCTCCATAGCCTCGCTGTTTCGCCAACTACCTTTGATGCTCTCGAACAGTGTTTCAACTGCGCGCGCGATATCATCCCTGGTGTTTGCATTCTCAACCATTTTGAGCGCAATACCAGCAAAGCCCCCTAGTCGCCACATTGTATCGTCTAGAGACTGAGGGACAACAACTATCGGGTCACCCGTTAGAACTGTCGTGCCATGGGCTCGAATCAAGGCTTCATTGATCGAAGGAATGGCTACATTTATAGCTATCGATGTCCCGTTATTGTGGGTCAACTGGAACAAATTGCTCGCAGCTGCTTGATTCAAACCACGTAGTATTTGTGATTCATAGGACTTGTGTCGGTCATCATCTCGAAGTATGGCAGTAGGTAGAATGCTGAGCATGACCCGGCTTTCAGGGAGAATATTGCTTGCTTTGTCTCGAATAGCATCAAGGATCTCGGACTTTTCGTCCTTTCCAGGATGGATAAGGTCATTGCGCATTCCCAGCGCAGCGGATGCCTCGTATGTCTGGAAAGAACCAAGGCAGTCCTGGAAATTGCCCTTGTATCGTGGTCCAAGCCGGTAGTATACCGCGATTAAATCATCACTAAGCGTTTCTTCAAAAAGGTGAAATGACGCCAATGACCAGCGGGAGAAAATAACGCCTGAGCCAAGTTTTGAGCTCAAATCTCTTGGCGTGCCTAGGAAACCTTGTACTGGGTTTGATTTGGTGGCTGATGATGTAAATGAGGTGAAACTGTCGGAGCTAGCAGTGGATGGTGGAGGAGCAGGATATTGGCACTTGACTTCCTCTGCAAATTCTCCATCAACATAAAGCAAGGCCTTGCTTGCTGTTAGAGTTCTCGACCGTCGGTGGACAATGGCAATGTGATACCATCGTCGCTCTTTGAAGATAGTCGATTTGAATCTGACACTCGGTCTTGAGCCCACCACAGAGGTCTGAAGAATGAAGTTGTGCGCCTCATCAAAGTATGCAAGGAGGAAGCATGTTTGTGAGACATCAAAGGCTCCAAATATTGTGGTGAAAGATTTAGAATCAAATTGGTCGATACAAATCCATGCTGCGAACGTGTATCCCGCCGATGTTGAAGGTGGCGGGAAGGTTCGTCCTAGCGTTGGAAGTTCTATGGAAGCAAAGCCATGTAGAGAGAGGTCGAATTGGATGAAAGATGGTCCATGAGACTTTTTCATACTTTGAAGAAGGAAGTCAGCTGCTCTGGGGGACTTGTTACAAACAAGATATTGCGCATCGCTCAATGTATTAACACCCAAAGATATTAAAGATCCACAGAATGACTCCACGGCCTCTCTTTCTATGTTTCCAAGTTGGATACTAGAGTCGAAGGCTAGAGGCAGAAGTGTAGACAGTATTCCAGTATCATGTAAAGACATGAGATTGTGGTTTGAGATGGAGGCAACCTTTTTCAGTGTCTGAATAACCACCAACGCAGCTGGATTCACTGCTGTGTCCTGCTGTCTGGGAACAGTGGCCCAAAAGTCGATAATTGTGGGTATAATGTCTGAATTGTACAGCAGTGTATGCTCTAGGAGCATGTCATTGAGCTTGCTGTTCACAAATTCCAAAACACGTTCATCTTGTTTTGTGGCGCCCAACACATAATCTCCCTGTGCCTCTGCTGAAGGGTATTCCTCAATGATCTTCTGGCACAAAAGTTCCAGTCTTTTGTCATCAAACGCAAAGGACAGCAAGCACCCGAAGAGTTGTGCTTCGCTCCAGGGATCTGATTCGCTTCCCCCTATCCCAATACTAGCGATTGCTTGCTCAAGCGCTGCCCAACCACCACCCTCAACTCTCCGCTTGAAATATTTTTGGTTTCCATAGTGTTCCCGAAAGGTCTGAGCCAATATCCCAAGTATACTTTCTAGAAACACAAACAACTGCCGCTTATCTTTCTGACTCCTTTGTGTGGGGTGGTAGAATCCAGAGAAAGCTCGCAGGGTGTCAAGAAGGATCTGGAAACCATGAAGATGTCTGAAATCATCACTGGCTCGACTAGACTCAGGGGAAGCTATGAGGTATTGGCATATGGACTGGGATTGATCTATGAGAGTCGTGAGGTCTGGGTATGAGGTGTCTGCATGTGTGCGGAGTGTGAGCGAGAGGTTGTCAAGGAGTAGTCGTAGCTCTCCAGTAGCTTTCGTGCTCTCCAATGGGGTGGACGCCGCAGTCGACGAACGCGGTCGGCGCGCTTTTGAAAACATTCCTCTGTGATGCCCCTGTCTCCAAGCCGGTTCCAGTGTTTCGGAGCTCTCTCATCTGTGTCCTTTTCACGCCCGTGGAAATCCCAGGCTCCCCGACCTGCTAGCTGGCATCGAATGTCTGATGGATTCGTAATTGCACAAGGTTCGGGGAGGAGGGATAGAATGATGAGTATATTTGGAAACTGTGAATAGGGTTTTCAGCACGCGATTTAGTGTTTGATGCATTGATTGGTCTCGAGAAGATGGCGTGTTGGAGAGCTGCTCGATGAGGCTGAGCGAATGGAGTGGATAATTCGAGCCTTGCGAGTTTGGAAAGCGAGGTCTCGCGTAAACAGCTCGCTGCCTGCAAGTTTGATACGGCAGTACGAAGTAAGCTTAGCGATGTATGCTGTTGTGCACAAGATGCACAGCACCATTAATTATGAAAATACTATACGATAGGAGCGCAAAATGAATACTTGAACTGGCACTCGATTGATCTGTTGATTACAAGTTCGTGTTGAGTTATTGCAAGCTTTCCTGTAGAGTCTAACCTGTTCCATCACTACCTATTGTCTTAGATAAAGGGAAGGCTGATCCGGTCAGGCAATAAAAAGCGACAAGTTTCATGAGAATGAATGGATGGCAGCACCATGATGATGCGGGAAGCTGCATCGTTGTGTGCATCTCGAATTCAACTTATAGAAATTGAGATGAATTTTGTACTGGTCAGAATATTCTTATTCTTCAAGCTTCATCAATGACTTTGTTCTGCTCTAAAGTGCAGTGGTTATTTAGAGCTTCGATGATCTACGTTCGTATCGCCTCAACGAGTGACGACAGCCTCATCTAAGGAAAGTGGCATGTTGCTCGTGCACAACAATTGAAACATAATTTCTCAGGATGGAAGATAAGCGAGTCTTTGCATCGTTAAATCATGAACTCTGTAGCTATTTCCTTCTCTTCTCCAAGCTCTGGAACATCTTGCTGGAAGCTGGATTATCTGATAGTTGAGGAAAACTTTGTACTCTACTTCGTAACTTCGTAGTATTGATAGGCAATGCTTCGAGTTGCTCTCGGTCGCAAGCCGAAATAACACTGCCTTTAGCTCACCTTTCTCGAAAGGAGCTTGTGAAGCTATGTACTGTGACCAGGGATTACAGGAGTGGGTAAGCTTAAGGGCATCACAACATGACATGCATGACTACCTACCCTACCCTACATAGGTAGCCTCGCCTTGGCAGATACTCGAGCTCACAGCAAGCACAAGTCACGATTACGATAATATAATCATATAATAATCTTAAAATGAATTGGCCACTTCTAATTAAATTGTTTACTGACTTGATCGATGTTCCAGCTCCAGAACAAGGCATCATCTCTGGATAGATTCTCATCCACGACCAGCACAGTACCTCACCTGAATCATCATCATATTTACTTTATCGCAGCCTGGCTTCCGACTTAGTCACAGTTGGAGCCCCATGTGATGCATTGTGGGGATGGTTGGCCCGGATGCGGTGAGCTCCAAGCTCTGCTCTCCTCCAAGCTGATAAGTGGTGATGATTCAGCGTTCAAACATCAACACAAAACCTCGAGTCAGATGTCAGATGCTACAACAGCGATACTTGTAAGTATGATAGATATCATGGAAATCACCGGATATCATAGCTCTCCTAGTACGAAGAACCAACATCCGACATTGTCCTCTCCCTCACCCTCTCTCTGCAGTTCAGTTCCCTATCGCTCGCACCAAGGCAGAGTCATGCTCACGATAAGCAAGGGTCCGGGAGACACTATACCTTCATTTAGTTTAGCTCGCCGGCTTCGCCCCCATGGTGAGCGCATTTAGGCGGCTGGGGAGCTTCGTTGACCTTCCCTCATCAACTCCTCCAACCCCATCCATCTTCCATCTCACTTCTCCCCATTCCCATCATAACAACATCAACAACACCATCCATCTCCTCTCGAAGACAGTATCTCCATCTGTCTTCGTCTTTCTCAACAGTACCTAGTCCTCAGTTATTTCTATCGTCCGCAGGCAGACTCACTCTCCCAATTCACCTTTCCATTTCTATTCATCATGCGTGGGCTTATCGGCTTCTCGCTGTTGCCGCTGCTGGCGTCATCGGCACCCACCTCCTCGTTCAGCACAGAGACTATCCATGAGGGCGTCGCTCCTCTACTCTCTTCTTCGAACTCAGTCGAAGTACCAGATTCCTATATCGTCGTCTTCAAGAAGCATGTCTCTGAGGCCGCTGCCTCCGAACACCACAGCTGGGTGAAGGCGGCCAACGTTGAAAGCGAGAATGTGCGAACAGAGCTTCGAAAGCGCTCACAATTCCCTGTCACTGAGGACATTTTCGAGGGTCTCAAACACACATACAATATCGCTGGGAGCTTCTTAGGGTATTCGGGACATTTCGATGACTCTGTCATCGAGAAGGTCCGCAGACATCCAGATGTAAGTAACACTCTTATCATTCCCTGCAGCTCATTTTCCCCACCCATTCTCATGTCTTGAATGACGATGCGTCTCATTCCTCGCCTTATCTTGTGCTCAACCTTGATGGTGTCACAATTCGAGCTCTGTCTGCATCTGTCCGAGAACGACAACTTCACACGTGCACACGTGATGGGTCCTCCGAATCCCCGCATCACTCCCGTCATCCACACCTTTATCAAACCGGTCGCTGACTCGCATACAAATAGGTCGAGT
The DNA here is from genome assembly GCA_003988805.1 of Ploettnerulaceae sp. D365. Lineage (NCBI taxonomy): Eukaryota > Fungi > Ascomycota > Leotiomycetes > Helotiales > Ploettnerulaceae > Ploettnerulaceae sp. D365. The sequence goes on from QYAL01000054.1 coordinate 153,756, forward strand.
ACGTTGAGAAAGACTCGGTTGTCCACACACTCGGCGATACCGAAGGAGAGCTCGAGAAGAATGCCCCGTGGGGTCTCGCTCGTATCTCTCACCGAAAGAGCTTAGGTTTCAGCGACTTCAACAAGTACCTATATGCTGCTGATGCGGGTGAGGGTGTTGATGTCTATGTTATCGATACTGGTACCAACACCAAGCACGTTGACTTCGAGGGCCGTGCATACTGGGGTAAGACGATCCCAGCCAACGACGCTGATGAGGATGGAAATGGGCACGGGACCCACTGCTCTGGTACGGTTGCTGGTAAGAAGTACGGTGTTGCTAAGAAGGCCAACATCTACGCCGTCAAGGTCCTCAAGTCCAACGGCTCTGGAACTATGGCCGACGTTGTAAAGGGTGTTGAGTGGGCTGCCAACGCTCACACCGAAAAGGCCAAGAAGGGGAAAAAGGGCTTTAAGGGTTCTGCTGCCAACATGTCCCTTGGTGGTGGCAAGTCTCCCGCTCTTGACCGCGCTGTTAACGGTGCTGTTGATGCTGGTATCCACTTTGCCGTCGCTGCCGGAAACGACAATGCCGACTCTTGTAACTATTCCCCAGCTGCTGCTGAGCAGGCCATCACTGTTGGTGCCTCTGCTCTCGATGACTCCCGCGCCTACTTCTCCAACTACGGAAAGTGCAATGACATCTTCGCTCCAGGTTTGAGCATTCTTTCCACTTGGATCGGTAGTCCATACGCCACCAACACCATCTCTGGTACCTCCATGGCCTCCCCACACATTGCTGGGCTCTTAGCCTACTACCTCTCTCTTCAACCTTCCTCAGATTCCGATTATGCTGTTGCTGAGATCACACCAAAGAAACTGAAGGAGAGTATTATCAGCGTTGCTACCGAAGGTGCTTTGTCTGATGTTCCCTCCGATACTAAGAATATCCTTGCCTGGAATGGCGGTGGATCTTCTAACTACACCTCCATCATCAGCGCTGGCGGTTATTCTATTGAGAAGTCATCCACTCCTTCCAAGCTTCCAACCACTATTGAGCTTCTAGAGGAGGCTATTGAGAAAGACTTCAACGTCATCTCAGGTAAAGTAGTCAAGGATAGCAAGGCGGCCCTCTCCAAGACTGAGAAGCTTTCCAAGAAGATCCAGAAGTTGGTTGATTCTGAGCTCCACGAATTTTTTGATGAATTGAGCTCTTGATTGAGTTCTATGGGATGGTATATAGGCCATTCAGGATGTTACACCATTGCACTGGGACAATAGGTCATCGCCGGGTTTATTCACTACAGTTGGAGCATGGATTGGAGCTGGATGGTGGTTTCCTCTTGCTCGCATTTTGGTTACTCTTTGCTTGTGTTTTATGCCCACATGGTGTTCTGTTGTATTACACAATAGACGTTACTTTATCCTCCATGCACTCGCAAAAGATGATATATGAAGCCGTGATTGATTTTTGATACTTCTTCTGTATCCAATTCGTCAGTCACATCTGACCGTGCTTTCCGATCCTATCTCAATTCATTTAAAGGTGCAACAAGGTTTGCACCTTCCTCTTCAGCCTTTCATAACTCAAACTTGTTTACTGTTATGCCCGAAACAGTTTCTTCTTCCAATAGAATCGTCTCACTTTTGGTTAATAAATACATGTATGCGACAACGCGACCTCCACCTGTATCGCATTCTGCTAGTATTTGAATACACCCTTGACTGAGACAGACTATTGTATCACACAATGCACCGACGAAATAGCTCTAAAGGGCTGGATCGGCGCAAATCAACATCGTCAGTCCAAAGCAAGCATGAATCCATTGACCCAGATCTTGCTCGGCAGCATGCACACGCAGCAGCAACGTTAGCATTCGCACGAGCGCAGGAGAGGAAGAGCGCTGATTTGAGCCACAGCGGCGGCGGAGGCCCTTCCAGAAGCAAACTTGGCAACCTCAAGCAACAGGATCAATATTCCTCACACCAACAGACTATACATGGAGCAGACACCGATCGGGTCATCAGGCGACAGCATAGCGTCCGCTTCGTCGGACCAGACAGTATACAGAGGAGTCAATCTTTTGGGACAAGAGCGACGCAGAATCCAATTCAAAAGAAGCTGAGCAATGCTACTCTTCGGCCGATAGCTATCACGACCAATGCCTCAGTTCCTGCAGCCTATCAACCTCCAAGCCGTTCTTCCTCCATTGGAAAAGCCTCTATCCGTGGAGGAGCAGCAGAACAATATGTGACCGTTGACGCATTTGATGAGTACTACACCCGTGAGGATGATGTGGCCTCTACCCCGTCCTCCTATCGCCGCATACGAAAATCGAAGTCAATGTTCAGTCCACTCCAAGCACCGAGTATCTTCTACACAAATGGTACTCCAGATAGGCCAGAGAGCTTCTACAAGGGAGGAAGGACAGCTCTTTCATACTCGCAGACCCCTTCAACCCAGCCCAAACAGAGTGCGCTCCGAGCTCCTAAGTCTATGAGTTTTCTGCGAAGCCGTCGTGATCACACCCAATCAGAAAGAAACGACCAAGCTGTCCAGCTTGCCAGGGACCGATTCTTCCGTGATACCGAGCAGCAACGACTTCGGGAGCAGCCTTCGTTTCTCTTCAGAGCCAAGTCTCAAAAGCAAGAGAAACCTTTTCGCAAATCCGTGCGTACTAGTAGCACCAACAGTTATGGCCTCCCTGTGGCTTCAACAAACCAAGTCATTGCCCCCAAGGAATTAGGATTGAAAGAAGTCGCGCGGAAGGCGTCCAAGACGATCAAGAGCAGGCTACGGAGGGTTTTTGGTCGCAGCAATAAAGACGAGGAGCCTGTTATCGTTCCAAATCAACAGGTATATGCGCGAGAGACGCATGTGCGTCAGTATACTGGTGACTACAACGCAGGAAATGAGACCTTTTCCGATATTCCTCATTCAGATGAGACTTCCTTGTCTCATGTCGCAACAATGCTCCCAGTAATTCATGCTGTCAATTCTACACAGCAGCTTCGATCCAATGCTGGAAGCATTAAGAGCTTCAAGAGTGAGAGCGATGATAAATCCCGTGTAACTAGTTGGACCAGTGTTGGGGGCATCACAAGTGCTAACCAGCACCCAAAAAGCCTTCTTGAGAAAGAACAGCACCAGCGGCTTTCAATCATCAACGAGGTTGGATCTCATATGCCATCTTCATCTTTCAGTCGATCAAAGTTAGCGAACCAATTTTTTGCCCACCCAATGGCCCATCGGCAGAGCAAAAGCACTGGTCATAATCAAGTACCGAGCCCAGCACCTGCATTCATCGACAGTGCGAGAGTGTATGCAGCTTTAATGAAGCGTCTTGATGAGAATAGTCCCAAAACGAGGCTTGAGGCCTCGCACCAATCCAATCTGGATGGTCTTGCCCTCGGAGATCAATACGTCGATTCGGCTAGTGACCGTACGCCCGCCACAATTCGTCAGGTCCCTCCCAGTTCTCGTAATACGAGCAGTAGTGAGAACCTTGGGGCCACTAATGATAGAAATTTGCCTCAGCTAGATAATGGGTTCCGTTATGCAGGACCCTATACGCAGCAGTGGGTAACGGCTGAATCTCATCAACTACATCGTCACACTGACGACGTCTTCTCGCCGAAGAACAACTTAACTAATAAAGAAAATGTACCAATCGGCCCCCAAGTTGCCAGGCATATAGAAAATGCTTCGACAACAGAAATTTCTCGCCACATCAAGGGCAAGACATTGTCCCAAACTCTTTCAGATGCTTCTGGGCTCGCACCACAAGAAATTGCCAAACGTAACGAGTTGATCATCAAACATCCCAAGATACTCCGTGAGTCAAGGTCTGCCTTTTTTGGTGGTGGTGGGAGCTACACCGTTACTCGAACTGCCAGCCCTTTTCGGCGGGCCATGGCTGAGTGTGATTACAATCCGGTTGTCTTGTCCGGGAACATACCATTCCAAACCCGTGTTGCCACTCCAATTATGAACCCATTGTACCTGGCACCTGAGAGTGCAATATCTAGAGATACAGCGGTTAACGACCCACAGACCCTGGAACAGGCTTACAGCGAAAGTATCTACTCTAGAACAACTAGTGGTCAGACTCCAGGTGCAGCTAATAGCTCCATATCGTTTGGTCTCGAGAGGAATGTTCCAGGCATCCCGTTCATCAATACACCAGATCCAGGAGATGTTTTAATCCTTGACCGTACAACTTATCGGCCCACGATGCCCAGTGGTAATGGCCATCGAGCCAATAGCTCTGCAGGCTCTGTTGAATGGAAGAAATGGATGTCATCAGAAGTTGCCAAACTAGAAAGAGTCAAGGAGAATACCAACACGTCATATGTCAACTACGCTCTACCAACCATGCCAAAATCATTCTATACTGGTCACGTTCGGGAGACTGCTCAAATCAACGATGATGATGTGCAGGTTTCTCAAACCAAAGTTGTTGCTGTTAAGCAACCACTTGGCCTCGTACAGCAGCCACACTCTAACATTCAACCTTCGTCAATCCTCAAGCCTATCCTGAAGAATCGATCCGCGGTCTCAGTTGTCGAGAATTCCGACCCAGTGCAGTTCCGAACATCTTTCATTCCAATCCCACCTCCACCGCCGCCCCCGATTCCTCCTCGCTCCCCACTTCGCCGGATGCAATCAAAATCATCGCTACGTTCTATTACTACAGTCAATACGGTACATACAACCAGTGCGCCAAGCTCAGTAATCAAGATTGCCAGTATGAGCGGCAGAAATCTCCTCCGTAAACGGAGCCCTTCCCAGAACACTCTTCGCAGTACTAAAGGTAGCATCAAGAGCTTAGAAACACCTGCTAAACTTGTGAAACGCAAAGGCCCTCCATCTCATACTCATTTGAGCCCTGGTAGTGGCTTGACAGGAGCTACGGAGAAACAGTTCGGTAGCACAAGCACGATCTCAAGATACAAAACTCCTAGGTCTAGGGAAGCGGAATCCAATATCAGGAATGAAGGAGTGGGGATTTATGACGATCCGTATGGAGTTGATGGTGCGGGATTATTCGGGCCAAGGTCATCTGGGGACAGGATTAGTGTCAGCGAGGGTGAGGCGGAGGCTGTAGGAAGTAAGAAGATGGTTGATTTGTTTTTGAGTTCGAGGAGGAGAAGGATGGTGAGTGAGAGTGAACAGAGCCAAAATTTCCTGTAAATTGATTTGGGCTTACTTGCTCCCTGTGTGAGTCTTATGACTGGCATCTGGCATCTGGCATCATTTGGATCATGGGGATGGGATTCTGGAAGGGGCTTAATATATTTATCGAATGGTCTGGCAGTGAAGTGGTATTGTACAGTTGGATTAGAAGTGGAGTACGGATATGACTCTTGTATCACGGAGGGGGAACAAACAATAAGGTATCCGATGCTAGCATCTTTATCCAGGTGTATCCATAGAACTGGATAGGTTATTTCACTAGACTTGTTTGTTTGGATTTCGATGTCATCCACCTTTGAACGGTTGGGTGGTGTGCTTAGGTGTAGAAATAGGAAGGAAAGCTGTAATCGCCTTTCAAATTAGCTCCAGCTTGCGTCCTCAGGTCTCTTGAATCAATACCCATAATACGACTATCCAGACCTCAAATATACATTCTAAGGTATTAGTATCTCATTGTCAACAGTCTGCAGCTATCTGGCAGGTTGGATCATTGGACTTAGTCGGATCAGAACGTAGATACAACAGATTTCGGTTACGGAGGAGATCAAGTACTCTCTCTACTTTAATACGTTCTCTTATCATCAAGTCGAGACAAGATGTGAAGCCGAACTGACTCCCTCGCATTTAATTATACGTGGCATAAGTTTATGCTAATATGTAATTTCTTATCCATAGTATGTAAACAATATTGAGTGAAGTTAATCGTTCGATACTGTTGCACTTGTTAGGAGTAATAGTCGGTTCACCACTGTAATTCTGCGAGCTCTCTATTAGACATAAGGCTGGAGTTCAAAATGGGATGATTTTACCCCGCAATTACCCTGTCAGAATATGGAGTATAGTTTGATATTAGTCAGCATTCCATTATATACAAATCTCTGTAGCTCTATAGACTATAATTGTTACGGGTTGTACCCGCTACGACGCTTGGTCTCGTGACCTGCGCTTACCCTTTGCCCTTGGGGCTTCGTGCGCATGCGATGCTTCTTCTCCTTCCTTAACTTAATCTTCTTGTAATACAACC
>QYAL01000055.1:0-230957 GCA_003988805.1 Ploettnerulaceae sp. D365
CCCCCCCCCCCCCCCCCCCCCCCTCTTCTCTGATTTAAATATGAACTTCTCTGTCCCTCGGTGGTTGTTGCGTTTGCTGCATCAACTTCGGATCCGCAGTATTCTCAATAACCTCGGTGTGAGGGGTCTTCTCTACAGGAAATTGTCCTTGTTCTTCATCCCCCGCAGACTTAGCCAGCTGAGTTACACCGAAGCTACACCTCATCAGCACGAATACTCACAGGCGAGCCGGTCTGGGGAAAGAATACTCACATGTCATCCATCCTCTCCAAGCTCAATCCCTTCGTCTCTGGGATTAGAAACCAGACGAAGAAAAACATACTAAAGCAAAAGCTCCCAAAGATAAAGTACGTTCCATAGCCTCCCTTCCCCACTGTCTTCATCATGTGAGGCACTGCCTGCGCAACGACAAAGTTGAACAACCACTGCGTACTGGCTGCGATCGCAACATTCATCGCCCTCAATCTAGCAGTCGGAATCTCAGACACAATGATCCAGCAGCAAGGGCCCCAACCGAATTGGAAGAATGCCGCAAATAGAAAGATGCAGGTCAATGCGAAGTAGCCGACGGGTGGGATTGCGGCGCCATCTGAAGGAGGGTCGAAACGCACGTAGAAGCCAATTACGAACATCGAGCAGCCCTGGGCAATGGACGTCCAGAGGAGCGAGCGCCGGCGACCGAGCGAGTCAGCGGCGAAGAGAAGAAATGCGGCACAGGTTATCATTTTGGTAACGCCGTAGATGCCAGTTGCGAAAAGGCCAGTATCAGTTTTCTGTGGGACATCAGATTATGTTGTATGTGAATATATGAAGGGGGGAATGCGCACCTTGATTCCCAAACTGAGGAAGATTAGAGGCGCATAGTAGTTGATCGCATTCCTGTGGTAGAGTGAGTGGTTTTCATTGAGGCATCAGGGAGGGGATCAAGCATACGTTCCAGTCATTTGTTGGCAAACCATAAGTCCGATAGAGATCAGAGCTCGATTGCGGTTGCCCTTGATGGTCCACATCTCACGCTGCAAGTCCCAGAAAGTTGCTCCACCAATCAAGCGGCGCTTCAAATTGTTAGTCGGGCTCCGATCATAATATCAAGTTGCAATACTCACCTCGTTCTCGAGCTGGTCTCTCATCTCGTTGAGTTCCATCTGGACGTATGGGTGGTCGCGGGGGAGACTAATTATGATTAACATTGTGTGTCCTTTGTTTGGGACATATTATCATACTTTGTAACATGGGACAAGACAGCAGTTGCCTCCTCCCAGTTGTCATTCCGTGCCAACCATCTTGGCGATTCGTTGCAAAACCAGACACCGACGAACAGACAGACGGCTGGTAGAGCTTGAAGAGCCAATGGGATTTGCCAGGTGGCGTTGTCGGTAACTTTGAATTGTCTGTAGGCACCCTATTAAAGCATCGTCAGACGACTTGCTGGTACAGCTGAAATATTTAATTTAGTATAGGTCACTTACATAGTTTACCCAAAAACTGAGCATGACACCTGTTGCAATGAAGAGTTGATAGAGACCAGTTAGTCCACCGCGAATGGCTCTCGGAGCATTTTCAGAGACCTGTCATATCAATCAGACTTCATGTGCTTAACCGAGAGACGTTCAAAATTTGTACGGACATAAAGGGGAGTAAGCATGCTGGCGGCGCCAACTCCAAAACCAGCAACAAGTCGGCCGACATATAGTCCACTCCTGTGCAATATCAGTAATTTGAAATGCCTTTGTGGAGGAATCAAACATACAATTTTCCAACTGTAGAACTTTGAATGATAATACCAAGACATGTAACACCGGCTGCGATAAGGAGGGAGGGCTGGAGCCAAATTAGTGAGCGCCTTCGTACTCCGAGAAATGCTGGAATTACTCGACGTCCCCATTTATCCGCGACATAGTAGGCAATCAAAGAGCCAAAAAAGCACCCCGCTTGAAGTGTGCTGACGACTATCTTCATGTCAGTCCCATCCTGAGCTTTGAGATTCAGGGTACTAACTGTTGCTGTTCAAGTTGGCGGCGATAGACTTCGTAATCTTATATTCGCTGATAACCTGTTAGTCGCTGCCTTTAGTGTACGGACTGATGGACGAATACGCCTTGAATGCCTCCATAACGATGATACCACCAATGGATCCGATATCCCATCCGAATAACATGCCGCCAAAACAAGCTATCAATTGTCAGTTTGATCCACAAATACCCCATACTCCAACCCGCAGACCCACTACGGCCACTGTGGGGCCGCCGCGACTTAGTTCGAACTGCCGGGGGAATTTCGTACCTGAGCCAGCTGTGAAAAATTAGCTGTATGTTCTCGAAATCATTTTATATGCCACTGTAATAGCCCCCATGAGATAATAAGGATATGGTGTACGCACCCAACACAAAAATGCGCCATCCTTCGAACAGTTAGTAATTATTAATTATGTTGCGGGTTCTGGTTGAACTGTACCATAGATCTCCTTGGGATCCCTATCAAATTGATTTAGCAGAAGCTCATCTAAATCAAACGTCTAGCACTCACGTCTTCATCGCCTCATTTTTTACGACACGCTGCAGCAGCCCCATGTTTGCAAATTTGTGAGCCCAGGAGAGTATAACGTTTTGCTCGTTCGTTTGATCGCTCCTTCAATTCTTCAACAGTGCTTTGGAAGATATACTGCTATCGAGATGAAGCTGAAACTCGCAACCAGCGGTGGCTCGAGTGGGCTTCAACTTACTGATATGCTTTCTGGACCAAAGGACACAGCTACGGATGGTAAGGGCATCACGCACCCAACAATCCATTATCCTAGTGCGTTACACCCCTCCGTTCGGCCCAACTCAAATTTATCCGCCTTGGCCAGTGAAAGAGTCCACAGCCAACTTTGATCGTCTTGATAGCGGATTGGGTAAAGCCAATCGATCGTTCAATAACACGGTAACCGACAGAACACCCAGCCACTAGGCCTCCACCCAGTGATAACTCCCCGGTTCATTGTACGAGGAGACCGGGGCCCCGCGTGCGGGTCGTAAATTACCCCATTCCATCGGTTCTCCTCAATTGAGATAGCCTGGTATCCTCACTGACACTTATGAGATTGAGACCTTCAAAGGATGACCAGTCTGACAGGATTGAGGGAAAGTGATTGATGGAAAATTGGCGGAAGGATTACTGGCTTAGTCCGGACACAAGACTTTGGCCATGGCCGCCACGGCACTTGGCTAATGGCGGGGTTTACCAACATGCACAACGGGGTAAATAATCCTTCCAACTGGGAACCAACCAATCAGTATGAAACCTTCGTTGAGTAGATGGGCTGGGACATTCGTGGCAGATGTTGATGGGGACTATAGAAGACCACAAGTTTGGCTGAGCTTGTGCCTAAATAGATCCAATATGATCAACGTAACATAGTGCTGGTAGTAACTTCGATTGCATATATGCAGCGTGGCTGTCAGACCGATGCTGGAACCCGATTCGGAAATTAGCGTGCATATCTGCATCGTGAAAACGAGCCTCACATAAGCTGGTCAGTAAACAGGCGCTGCTTATGAGCATCCTTATTATGAAACGTCCGAACTATGGCTGCTATGAGAGAGAAAACGATATCACGGACAACTCAGAATCAAAGTGTCGAATATTAGACCCCTAACCCATGAATCATTTAGCTGGAAGCTGCCGCCATCTGCTTGGTGACAGTATAATCTACGACGAGATCTCAGCTGCGAGCCAATTTGGAATGACGGGTTTGCGATTCCAGCCATCCAAATAAGTCGAAGGCTGTACCCTTTCTCCCGATGGCTTCGCAAATATTGCCGTTACATACCAGACCGTATCTCCTCTCTTGATAGTATGCTGAAGAGTCGGAATAATAGTCCTGCTCTCTACAATATTCGAATTTGGGTCAGCATTCACGTGCATCGCCCATCGTTGAGTATCATCTTCGAGTGCAACTATGCCTACCGCTCCTTTGGAGACTGCGAAGGCACCGATGGACCCTGGTGAGCTTCCCTCAGGAGTATTCAAGTCATAATTTCCGATAATCTTTGGCAGTGTTCCTTCGCAACCTTTCGAATCATACAGGTCGAGGTAGCGACCATTTGGCTTTGTTTCGTTGAAAATGGCAAATGCTCCATCTGCTGTCATGACTTCCCGACCGGCCTCAATCTGATGAACTCGTAAGTGCCAGTTCGGAGTGAATTCAACAGGTGGCAAGAGATATGTCTTGATTTTGACATCTGGGAATGGCTTCCAGATTGATTTCAAAACTGGCTGATCATCGTGCGTCTCGATAATGGCTTCTTGGCAAATACGACGAGTCTTCCAGAACTCACCACCGTCCTCTGATAATCCCAATTGCGATGCGAGAGCAAACTGCTCAAGAGTATGACATCCTGTGGGTACCGAATACCCATATGCGCTGCTGTAAGCGAAAGCTCCATACTTAGCGTGTGTCCCCTTCATCGGATAGCTGCATGCCTGACCGGATGAAAGAATTAGGCGATGTCCTCCAAGGTAGCTAGTGATATGGCCCGGATGTTTCAGAGCCTTGGTCTTTTGCAGCAGTTGAGTCGGATATGGTTCCTCCTCTGATGTCCAAAATGAATGATCCCGAGGGACTGCCAAACAAATGAACGCGAGACACGCCCACATCGGACTTTGTGGTGAGTTGTAGTTCTCCGCCATGTACATGTTTGGAAAGCAGTACCCGACAGTCAGTGTACCGGTCGGGCTCCAGATATCCGGTTGAGTCTGCCACCAGCGTAAGTTTCTCAGGAGAAGTCCTTTCACAATTCCCCAGGTCAGTGGAGCAGGAAGCTCAATATCAGCATACGCACAGGCTCCCCAAAATGAAGCCATGGCGAATCGATAACCAACACTTCGACCAAACGGTGTAGCCCTTCCTTCCTCATCAAAGTAATGGATGAAGTCCAAAGCGTAATCCTGTGCTCTTTTCTTAAATTCGGCAGCTTTAAATGGGTCGTCCTCCCCAGCAAGTTTAGCGTACAGAAGCTGCAGGAACTGGATGGCAAAACTTCCACTATAGTAATCCTGCTGCCAGACGCCAACTGGGCCGTCATTAGACCAGCCATCTCCGCGATAAAACGAGTTTAGATGAATGATGTCTTGCTCGATTTTTGCTTGGGAATACTTCCCACCATTCTTCTTCAGCCCGAGATTTGCGAATACTCGAAACCATAGCCCTACAATCATTGTCAGTAAGCAAACTTATCAGTGCTCCTCAATGATATGCCCCACACTTCAGAGCAGCGAAATGCAGGAATGGACGAACAATTGGTATTTGGCATGCTATCTCAAATTAGTTATCGCCTTACCAGGAAAAAAATAATCAAGCCTTACTTTTTCTCGTTGATACTATTCCCCAGCCATCTTTCCACATTACCTCTCTCCATCTCACTCAAACTCTCCCAAAACACAGGCGCAACCGCAAGTGTGAACCCCATCGGACACATCTCGACCATCCTCTGATCATTATCCCTTGGATCGCCCCAGTACTCGCTGCTCTCCGGATTTGTTCCTGTGCAAAATCAATGTCATAACTCTCATATTGATTCCGCGTACCACGAGAGGAGAGATAGAGAACTCACCCTGCTTAACAGCCTCAATCCATAACTCTGTCCCCTCATATGTCCCTCCTCCTGCTAGCAACGCAGCCAAGCCCCAGGCTGGTCTCCATATCCCTTCGACTTCAGCAGCCGTCTGGTCAAACCTAACTGCCGTCCCACCAGGGACGCGAATCCGTGCTTTCAAAGGGGAGAAGTGCGCTTTTAGTGGATCGAGTAATGTCTTCAGCAGTTCCTGTACAGATCCTCTATCTGAAATCTTGACTTCAGAGAATGGGTGGATGCCATCATAGCCAAGGATCAACTGTTCCGACTTGGAGTTTAGCATAATGATCTCTTCTTTCATGGAACGAGAGTTAATGCACTTGAAATGAGATAGAGTGAGATTGATAACCGAAAAGGAGGAGGAGGAGGAGGAGATTGGTGAAGGAGTGCTGTGATTAATAATATATATGTATGCATGCATGTACTTACGAAATCATCGGGCTATGTGCAAGCGTAAATTGGATGACTGGGGTTGTGAGGGTAGATGGGGTAGATGGGGTAGATGCAGAGACGCGCGATCCCCCAATTATAAAAATGTGTTCATGGTTGGGTGTTGGGTTTACTGAGGGGGAGGGGTAGAAGGGAAGAAGGTGCCGCTAGTGTATCGGAAGAGATGCATATGGCGGCTAAATTGAAGCGTGTTTATATCGACACACCGGGTGAATGGTTCTGTGCACGAGAAACCCTTATGATTCCAGTTGCACGAGCTAGATATTTTCAAATTTGTCACATCAGCTCGATTTTAATTACTGAGAAGCGAAACTGAAACTTGACTTGTCTCTGCCCCAGACTCTGCAAATAACACAAATGTGCATTTAAGAGATCAAAACAGAGAGAATATCAAGCACCGGCGTGGGAAGCTTCCCTAGAAATTCCTTTACATTTAATGTAGCGGAGTCGAGGTCAAGCCGGTGGAAGAACAAGTTCAAAAGATTCTTTATTGAAAGGTATACGACCTTCACTTCTGCTCTGTATCTTTCTCACCAAGAACAGATTCAGCTAACAATCAAGTCGAGCCCCTCGCTATACAGAAAAGCATAGTGTACAGCCTCCTCTAGCGCCCTTCACACCCACTTCGATCATCGTACAATGCTGCAAGCCATTGATCTTCGCCAAAATTTGCCCTCTCAAGCGGCTTCTCGTATATTACAACCTCTTCTCCCTATCTTGAAGTTCCTTTCCTGCCGAGCCATGCGACCCGTACGATCCAAATCCAAAACCTATAGAACTCTGCTCTTCCCTTCGTAAATACAGTCAAGAGTTAAAAGAAAGAGGTGTAGAAACGACGAACACCAACTATCTCCCCACCAACGAAGCACTAGACATTAAAAAGCCGTATCCATATCAACTCGTGCATCACCACTTCACTCATTAAGTTCTATAGGTTTCGTTTTGGAGCCGTCAGGGCTCGGGGGGCTCACGACTGTCGTCGGGGTGGGCGGCACTTTCTCTTCATCGCCATCTTCAGGTGCTGGAGCCTCTCCTGTCTGTGGCGTATCTGGCTCTTCTTCCAGAACATCTTCCCCGTCAAAAGGTTCGGATATGCTGGATGCCTTTTCTCGACGCCTTCGTCGAGCCTTTCTCTCCTCCTCTGCGTTGTCTCGCCGACGTGCTCTTCGCATGCTGTCTCTTCGCTCGGTTTCATCGATGTCTTTCGCGCCATCATTGCCTCTCATTCCTTGGAGTAACAAAGCAGCACGTTCGGCAATGTCGTCATCCGATGCTTCCTTAGGGGCGCTCAGATCAGGACTCATGAGTCCCTCGGTACTGATAGACTCAGGACTCTTCAGCGTATCTTCGATTTCGGGTATTTCATCTGGATCAGGTATCTTCTGCCCTGAAGCAACTCTGACTTGATGTCTATTTTGGAGACGTGCCCTCCTTCTACGATCTCTCTGATCTCTGGCTTGTGGAGCAGCTGCGCGCAACTTCTCCAATAATGAATCCATCGCTCCAGTTGATACGGGCGACGGTGGAGCGCTTCCATCCGAGGACCCAGTGACTTTGAGCTGGGCGTGCTTTCGCTTCATCGATGCTTCGTTCCTCTTGCGATTAGCTTCCAGCACAGTGTTCTTATCTCTTGACCTCTTCCATTCCGTGACGAAGATGGCCAGCTTGGAAAAGAAGTCTCTTCGCGCATTCTCATCGCTCGGATCTTCACCATAGAAAGTCATAATATCATTGTAGGTTCGGACCATATCTTCTAGGTAGAGTTGCATTTGCTCGGCTTTCCGTCTTGCATCCTTCATCGATCGCTGGACAATTGTACTGACACGATCCTGGGGATGGAATTTCTTAGGGTCGCTGAGATTTCCCGAGTCGAGGGACATCTGGACGTTCTTGACATTGTCAATGTAACGTTTTGCGTCCTGTTGAAGTTGTTCGACGTTCAACTTCTGTGACGCGACAACCCCGGATATGTCTTCAGTGAAGCCCTCCCATTCTGGGTACTGAGTTCGCACAATACGTTCAACAAGGTCTGCAAACGTTGATTCATTCTTGTCGTCTTTGACCATTCCAAGTCGTGCAAGCGAGCTGAGCTTGAATCCGGTAGCTTGCTTATTAGAGTCATTCATATAGTTACCGATGTCAAGAATGAGACCAAGAACGTTCATTAAAGAGACTGAATCTCGTAAAGACTCCGACACAGCGACAACTTGTTTGAGTTTGTCAGAGACTTCGTCGTACTCGGCTTCGAAGGTTCGGGTCAATGAAAGAGCTCGCATCCTTGACTTCCAATAGTGGTGAAGTTCATACGCTGTCTGAAGATAAATTTGATCTTCTCGGGTGAGCTCGTTGGGATCCATCTCGCGATTATCCTTGTTCGCATCAGGTCCGGTCCAGTCTTTGCTATATGCTGCCATCAGCTTGGCTGTATTTTCTGGTACATTGCACATGTCTTCCTTCTGCAGGAAGTCCATGACAACCGCGTTGTCTAAGACCTCCTTGTCACAGTGAATCACCATTTGGACGATTTTCTCAACAGGGTAGCTGGAAAATTTGGCGAGGGAAATTTCTAGAGACAATTAGTAACAAAGTTAAGCAGAGGTTCTGAAACACATACGGAAAGTTCTCATGAGATCACTGGAGATGATTTGCTTCTTCTCTGACTTTTTGCTTGTACCCTTGCCGAGCTGTTTGATCTCCTTGGCAGAAAATAGCTTCTCGACTTCGTCGAGAACACCCTTCCGAGAAAGTTCGGCGTATTTCTCCTCTTTCTCATTTGCAGTTGGTGCATGTGCTGCCCAATGAGTCGTCATGGGGGTATCAACCTTCTCCCAATGTAGTGCCTTGAGCTTCTTCTTGGATCTAGTAACGGGCAAGCCAAGTGTAGGAGCAGTATTGTATGCTGGCTGGTTTAAGAAACCGCCGGATTTCTTGCCAGGCATTGGGGGAGGCGGCGGCGGGGGCATTGCACCCATCATACCAGGCATTGGGGGAGGTGGCGGCGGAGGGGGGGGAGGGCCACCAAGAGATCCAGGAGGGGGTGGCGGAGGGGGCGGAGGGGGAGGAGGGCCACCAAAAGATCCAGGAGGGGGCGGCGGAGGCGGCGGGGGTGGAGGGGGTCCAGAGAAACCGGGTGTTTGTCCTGGTATAGGAGGGGGGGGCGGAGGAGGAGGCGGAGGTGGCGGTGGCGGGGGTATGGGTAGAGTTGACCCGAGAAATTCTTCTGTTTGAGGCAATGTCTCGTCACTGGGTGTTCTGGGGGAGTCGGACTCGAGACTGGGATGTGATGGGCCGGTAGTAACTCCGTCACCATCCTCATCCTCGCTTGCATCATATCGGTTCACTTTCGCGCTCATCTCATCCAGGTATCCCGGTGCTTGCTTTGGTCGCCTGAACTCGACTACACGAGGCTTCTCATATATAACACCCTCGTCATCTTCGTCCTCGAGCAGAATTTCTTGAGAATTAACGGGTTTCCGAGGTATCCTTGTTTGACGTGAAACGCTTCCGAGCATACTGTTAGTGAAGTCTTTCGGTGGTGTACCACCACCACCAGATCCAGACCCGTCACCATCCATCTCTTCACGCAGGGCACGTAATCGATCAGAGGGGCCGGCAGCATCGCCCCAGACACGGCCCTCAAGTTTATATTGAGTCTTCTGGCGCTCAATCTGCATCTCAAGGCGGTCCATAAGCTTCTCCCGGTCAAGTATACCTTTCATCTGGGAAGGATCACTTTCTGACAAAGTGCCCCCAACGCCCTTGGCAGCATTTGAAGCTGCAATATCTTGAGCATCACGCAGCATGAGATAAAGTTCTCTTGTTTCAAGCTCATTTCTTTGGGCCTCTCTTGCACGGAGGGCTTGGACATTTTCCAAGTCACTCTTCAGTGAGTCTGCTTGCCGTCTTTGGATCTCAATAACCTGAGCTTGTTCTTCCAACTGCTTTTGCAATTTCGCCACTAGTCCGTCAGCTCCAAGCTCAATCTGGGCCTTCATCTCATCCCGCTCGGCCATCGCCGAGTCAGCGATTTGACGGGATTCCAGGGCTTCATCGAGAGCTTGCCGAGCTTCCGAATCAGTGTGGAGCTTATCGAGTAGACTTTGAACGGTGAAGTTAAGACTCTGCTTGAGATCCATATCAGGTAGTCTCCTATCCATAGCCACATAGCTGAGCATAGAGTCAACCAATTGGAACATGCGTAAACGCTCTTCTCCATCGTTATCCCGGATCAACAAGAGATGTTGCAGAGCAGATACAAAATAGTCTTGAGTTCTGCTTCCTTGAACTTTTTGCATGATAGCATCGACAATTTGAGTGGGGTCGCTAAGATCTTTGACCTCTCCCTCAACATTATCTTTAATGCTGCTGTTCTCTCGCTCTAGGAGATCCTCATAATCGATGGCCTCATTAGTCCGGAAGCGCTCAATCTGCTTGTCTATCACATCGTATTGGAATCCCTCCATCTTGGTCAAAATCCGCTTGATGCCACATGCTGTGAATTGAGCCCTAATATGGACGCGGAGTTGTAAATCCCTCTCGGGGGCATCGACAACCATATTGATGAGAAATAATGTTGCGACTGCATATTCCATTAGAAGGTTCTCCATCCCAATTCCTCCACTTCGGACTTCTTCGCTGGCTCCAACAAGACTTCCCATTTTTCCTCGGCCATCGACTGTGACCTCCACCACTCTCATCCAAGCATCAAATCGGCCATTTTCTCCTTGTTGATTTTTGACATAATCCATAGCCTGGATTACTTTGAGATGTCCTTGTCCATCGGCCCAGTGACATAGGAAAGTCAGTACTTCACTAACTAACTTCCTTGTCGTCAACCGGGGAGAGATGAGTGATGTAGCCAAAGCGACAATAACTTGCTGGTGGGCCAATGCATCATCGGCTCCAAATTTATTATTCATGAGAGCTTTCAAACACTTGACAATATCATATTCGCGGTCCAGGTCCTTGTCGCTAGTTGATCCATCTGCCGGCGCTGGGCCCTGAGCCTGCCGCCGGTTGATTTTGCCAAGTACATTCGTGAGAGCGACCTGGCCCTGACATTCAACGAAGGTCTTGACCCATCCAATTGGCTGTGTACGCAAGCTTACAGCTAAACTCTGCAATTGCTTTGCAGAAATGCTGTTGTCCATGACTTTTCGTACAAACCATTCAGGTGTCCCTTCCTCTTCTGCATTGGCTAACATTTCCATTTCCCGGCCATATTGGCCCGTGTTTCTTATGTTTGTCCGCCTTTTCTGCTCGCCTTGCAATTCCGTTAGTCGATCCTGGTGTACCAGCGTCCACTTCTTCGCCGCAGGGTATGCCATCATTTGTCGCCTTGCTTGATCTGGGAGGTTGTGCCATCCTCGTTTCTGCATCAAAGCTAAAAATTGCTCTTCTATTACCCTGTCGTCTGTCGGCTTGTTGATATTAAGTGCCTCCGCGCCGAATGATCCAGAAGGCGACCCTGACATATAGTGATTAGGGAATTTCGTGAGTCGATGTGATTCTCGGCTAGGCGCATAGGAAGGTGACAAATTGCTATTGAACGAGCTGTTCGAGTTGGAGTTTGGCATGGCTGTCCTGGAGGAACTTCCGGAAGAGAACACGCTAGACCGCTCCGTACTGGAATCCAAGCTGGACTGATCGAAAGAAGTTCGTCCATATGCCGAGGATTGTGCCGTTGAGTAGGAGTCGTATCTCGAATTGTGCCCATTCAAGGTGCTTGCACTGCTAATCCTTCCGTTCCCTGGTCCCCATTGCTGTAATTGTGTCCTTCGATCCCCAGTTGATGCCATTGTGATGTTCCCTACCCCCGGCGGAGGCCGCGGCCCAGATGGGTGTGAGCTACCATTTGAAAGAGTCGCAGGATCGAAGGATGGATACTGATGGTAATCAGCACTTGATTTATTCAGCTGATGCGGCAGAGGATCCCTTCGAACTGGCATTTGGTCACTCCTGGGTAGATAGTCCACCGGTATAGGCGATTTCCCATCTGCCATCACGCTGTCATAAGGAATGGAGGTAATCACTCCCGCCATCATGTTGAGATCTCCTAGATCCGCACCAGGCGAATTTGGCCTTTCTATGGAGGCAACAGAGGACCCCCTTGCGTGTCGAGATGACCGTGAACCATTGATGCTTGCCTTATCAAGATCTCCACCTAATTTGCCCTCGTCGCTGGCATTTTTCCGATCCTTCTTGCTGCTTCTCGAAAAGAACGACTTGCCCGCAGAGGACTGTCTAGACTTGCTGTCGGCCGCCGACATGGTGGGCAACTGCTCGATCGGACGATTCAATCACAGCTATGCAATAATTATGGGGCCCTGTCCTTGCTCCAGCTGTGATGCGCCTGGCCGCAGAAAAATCGATGTACTGGAGAGTTGTCCAATGTCTCACGTCCAAGTCCTTTGCATTATGCCTCATCGAAGGCGTGAGAGGGTCCTCAAGACGTGTCGGTAGGGCAGATGTCGTCCGGGGGTTGCTGTGTTCAATGTGGAATTAGCATGAAGTTCTTAAAATCTGCAACGCTGGGAGAATCAAGGTCGAAGGTGCATGTGGATTGTTGATTCTTTGCCGATAACAAGCCGCTCTTACCCAAGATTATGGTTACTGGATGGTCCTCTACTCCACATGTGCCACAATATTAACGTACCGAATTGTCCACCAAGTAGGAGAAAGTGAAGACTCTAGTAGAAAGAGGGTACACTGAATGATATTTGCGATCGCCGACCGTAGTTTCCCCCTTCTTTTCTCAAAACCAGCCGAAATGTTTAAATCGTTTGGTTGGGGGGTGAAACAGTCTCTCCAGGGCGACGGTCACATCAAACACAAGCACAGACTATGGACAAAAAACGGTTCGAAGGTGATGATCTGTCGCAGAGTTCCGAAATTGGACAGAAGTATCAAAGAAGAGTTTCTTCAATGATACAGGCAAAAAAAAAAAGAATAGGTGAGATGAGCGAGTGTTGATGTATTGGTAGTTTGGTAGTTTGATGATTTGTTGGGGTCTGTACAGCTTCTCCTTTCGCCATTCTCCTTCCCCTTCCCCCTAAGTTTCTAGCCTTGCCCATAACCTTCCGAGTGGCCTAGTTCGGACCCCTGAACCGCAGCCAAGAATAGGTTCTTACTTCCACCGAAGAGTGACAGTTAGTACAGTAACCAGCATCATCAGCCACCTGCAACCGCGCGCAAACTTACTCCACGTTGCTGACAACAGTCCGGCGGAGATATTGAAGATATACCCTTTCGGCCATTTGGCGTTGATGATTGGTGCTAAGCTGCTTTGAAAGAACAAATTCATAGGCCACCTACCTCTGCTGAAGTTCCAGCAAGCCAAAGAGTACTGCACTGTCGCCCGCGCGGCCCACACGACACTGAATGAAGTCCGCGTGGCACCCACAAGCCTTGGGGATCTCAAAAAGGGCTGACAAAGGAAGCAACATCTATATGCCACATCCTGCGCCAAGCTCAATAGTAGCAGACGACGAGGACACCGTCAATATGGGGTTCATGTCTGTTCTCAAGGTAGGTTGCGGTCTACTCTGTACGAGCCATTGCTGCCAGTGACAAGGCTGACATTTGACAGACTCTAGTCATCCCTGCTATCATATCCCTAATCCTCTACCTGATAATATCCTACGTCTTGGTTCCAGTTTGGAAAATATACAGGAGTCGGTATGGGCAATACCTACCTCTAGACACTATTACTACGCAGACCTCATCCCTACGGCAAAGGATACAAGACGCGGCTGCGAGATACCTGCTGCCATCTTCTTGGAGGGCGGACTTTGGGAGGGATCAATTTGCCGTCAGTGCACAAGATGGGTCTGCCAGTGACTTTGATGAGGAGGAGGGCGAAGAATTATACGAAGTAGATGATCATCGCAGGGAAGCTTTGTCGCTAGATGCAAGAAGAGGGAGAGATGATGACGGGAGGCGGCTGAGTCGGGATCTAGAAGAGGGCTTCAAGGATGATAGTGAGGATGAGAGCGAAAACGACGAAAGACAAGTAAGGGCGTTGTCTAGATGAGCTAGGATATGAGCCTTCATTTCTACGGCAATCAGGATATTCATTTCAACACACTGCTATCTTAGTACGAAGCGCCACGACATACAACCTATCATCAGATAGGATACCTCTAATACCCAGCAAAAGCTGCCAACCAGATATATATCAACAGTCTACTTCTCTCATCAATACCCACAAGACAAGACGGGTCCCTGCAACATGCCAAGATACCATAGCTTTGTATGAACGGTAGCTTGTCCAAAAGTTGCAAAACAAAAGCTATCATCCCAACTCCCACGCCAAACCAGCCACAACTCACCACCCCTCTCTTTTCATCTGCAACCCTTCCTTAAGACCCATCATCTCCCTCGCATATCTCTTCCTACACTCCAACAGCCTCTCCTCAACACTCTCCCCAGTCCTCTTACACAATACTCCAAAAACGCTAGATAGCACCACTTTCAACCCTCTCAACGCCTCCTCCTCAGCTCTCAGCCTCTCCCCTAACCACCTCGCTCTCTCAATGACCTCATCTTCCCCTTCACAAATGATGCACTTCTCCGGCATATCCCTCTCCCTCACAGGCACCGGGGCACGTGTCACCTCACAGGGTTGAATCGGATGCCGGCAGACGGTATACAGGATCTGGCGGCGACATGCCGGACAGTCATGGTGCTGAGAGGAAGTGGAAAGCCAGCGGATTATGCAAAGGGAGCCGAAGATGTGTGAGCAGGGGAGCATGGAGAATGATTCTATCTGCCCATCGTAGCGTGGGAGACCTATGATCTCTTCGCAGATTATACATCGTTCTGAGATATCGTCGGCTTCGGCTTCTGGGGGGAAGGCTCGGAGGACGTGGGATTCTGGCGCTCCTCCTAGTGATGCCAGTGAGAGCAATGTTATGTTCTCCATCGTGTATGTATGTTTTTCCCCACGGGCAAAATTATAAATACAACGAGAGTAAAATATAAATCTGTAACAATCAGACAACAACACACAGGTTCGGAATTTCTGCGACTTCTGTTGTTATAAAGAACCAAACCAGCTACAACGCATCCAAAATCTAAGCAGGTGAGATCTCGCTCTACTTCAAAACAAGGACAAAAGTACTATATCCAAACACTTCTTTTCCTTATCTCTCCCACCCTCAATCACATCGTTCATCTGACCTACCCCATCACACCTATTCCAAGCCCCTGACACACCTCACTTTCACTCTCCTCCATTGATTACATTTTATTTTCTCTTTCCCTCCACATCTCTCTGAGACAGTCGTCAGTCACAGGACAATACTCACCATCCCAGCTTCTTACCATCGTTGCTCATCTAGTAAATCGATATATCATCCAAGTCAAACACAAAAAAACTTGAAACCCCATACATCTATATATACATCATCTCATAAAGATACTCCCACAAACCCAAAATCCACATTAAGCCACTGCGGTAATATCTCCTTGTCCCAAGATTTGACTCTGATAAAACAGTCAAGTGCAGGTATCTTGTCTAAAAGGGAGTGCGGTGATTGGTGCTCTCGGCTAATGCTAATCCATCCCATCCCAACACCAAGTCAGCAGGGTAAGTCAGCACTTGACTCTTCGAGCTGATTTTTTTTTTCGGTCTGGATCAAATTGATAGGGAGGGTCTAGTGATAGGTAGGGTGAGGTGTGGTTACATGGATTCGCGAATGAGGGCGGCTCGTTCGTGAGTAATGCGAAACAAATAGATTTGCCTTAGCTATAGACCCAACGCTTCAAAGCTTAATGCTACTGTCACAGACTAGAATCATGATATCAAGCAGAATAAATCTGTTTTAGGAGTTAGTTTTGTCTTTGTGACACCAGAGTTTCACAAGTTGGTAAATTCAGGTAGTTCTTGTTACGTCATTTCAGTTAGATGATTCAATAGAATGAATAGATAAATGTGGAAATTTACAATTTGTTTACTATTTTCTTGTTGAAGTTGGCCAAACGGAGAGGCTCCGTGACCGATATATTTCGTCCCAGCCCCCCACGCCTCTTCCGCTGGTACTTCTTCCTAACTAACGAGCGCAAAGAGGAGGTGGCATCCTCCCTATCTGTAGCGTGACCTGAGGAAAATCGTACCCTGGAAGTTGTACGAAAGAAAGGTTTGCAATGTCAGGGTTCGGTGACCAAGATATGTGACTTAAGGATATATCAGTCGGCTTGTGCAATGCACAGCCTGACGATACGATACCACCCTATCATATGCTTCGTATGCCTCGTTAGCCGAGGCATCGAAACAACTGGAGCAACTTGCAGTATCATTGTTGTTTTGCGGCATCAAGGAAGTCGATTGATCACGTTGACCATTGTCTCACCAAGTCTCTGAAGATGGTGTGCTACTCACGGAGTGACAACAAGTGCATCTTCATGACTTAGCTATGGCTGTAGAAGGAATTGGCCGCAGCTCCCGAATATTATGCTCTGCGACAAACTCCTTCGGTTTTCTTATAAACACCGGTTTCGTGGAAAACAAGTCAACACCACTGTCTAGTGCAGCTTGTTTCGTATCGGCTAAGCTCAGTGCCGCCAAAGCCACGATCGAGGCAATGCCCTCTGCTTTTCGTAGCTTCGGATTTCCAGACTTGCGAACATGCCGTCCATAACTAGCATTTAAATTGCATGTCCATGAAGACAAGTCGAATCTGCTTTGAGGGGCCTTTGAACGCTTCAACTGCTTCTGCTCCACTTGTTGCGGTCAAGAACGGATGTCCGATTCAGTACATAGGTGTAACGAGAAGCTTCAAGTTGATAGAATTATCATCTACAAGGAGAAGTGGCGGACTAACTCCTGCGATGTTGCCTATGAGAGTATCCAAAAGGCCGTCGATATGACTTTGGGCTTGAAGAAATGGGCTTACGATCATATTCTACTTAGGCGGGTAGTTACTAATGCTTGGAATAGCCTCAAGAGAGCTTACTTCTAGGAATTTATGACGAAAATGCAGGCAGGATTCAAGAGCCTGCTGGAATTTTCGCGGCCTAAATCTGTAGGAATTGAGTATCAAAGCTGTTGTATACTTACATAAGAAGGGTAGACAAGAACTTACGGATTGGATAGAAGCACAACATTTGTCGGCTTCTTTGAAGTATGCTCATGGCCTTGAATCAAGCGGCTCCTTATATCGGTAAAGTCTTGTTGCCGAAAGACTCGTGCTGGGTCTCAAGTCCAAGCCAAGTAGCAGGCCACACATTTATCACGGACGTCATCCCAGAAAGGGTAAATCATCAATAAAGTCACACCAGGAAAAACAAGTACAAACAATTCTTGATAAGCTCTGTTGGTTTTCCGAAGCGGCACCATCAGAGCCTCGACCCTACTGGACATCTTCAGCCGATTTTTGCCTCACCGTTCCTTCGCCGCTTAGGGACAATTCTGTTAGGAGTCGGCCATCAGTCAAGCGAGGATTGAAAATACAACTCCATCCAAGCCATTGGCCTCACGAATCAGATTGGCAGCTCTAAAGAGAACGAACCTCTTCAACGTCATCCTCGGAAGTTGGCAATAACATGTCACTCCGATTGTTCCCTTCGGTCCCCGACCTCTTGTCTCCAGTAAAACTAGAAGATGTAGACGCATCTGCAGCAGCACGCTTGCTCGTCTGACCTACCTTGGATGAGTAGGGAATGTAAGTTGTGCCCATAGTATCGACTATCGAGTGCCGACTTCGAATTCGAGTCTGTGATTATAGAACTAGGATCGGATGCTATATGGGAAAGCCGTGTCCGGGTGATCATGTTCCTCTTCGGGAAGAACGAGAAACCGGCTTGACTGTACCAGGTGGCCAAAGATCTGGGTCGGCTGCATACAGGAGGCAGTACCTAGTCTCCCCTGAAATTCAGGGCCGCTGAGTCAGCAGCATATACAGAATAAATCCGAACTTCTTGTTAAAACTCCAAACTCTTTTGGAAATTAAAGATTTCATTACTGTATTACCGGTTGACCTATATCCCATTATGTGAAAACATTTTTATAAAAAAACCCCCCCCCAAAGGAAAACTGGGCTATGCGAGTCCGATTCTTCCTATGGGATCAAAGGTTCAATTATGCTTAAATATATACTAGCTTAGCTTTACAGTATTATGCATATAAATCTTTCGGTCACTCAGCTTCAGTTGTTTAATTTCTTGACAGATTCGATTATATCAAATGAAATAACTCTCACAGGTATCTTTACGTGCTTCTTCGATGCACCAATATAAATCTAATCATTCTCTCACTCAAGTTTAGCTCCGTCACAGTAGACCGTAGACGTAGTGTAAGCGCACGTATAGATCGATGTATATGTATAGAGTATATGTGTAAAAGCCTAAAAATCTAACAATCTATTAACCTTCTCACAGAAAGAGAAAGCTTCAAATCTATCAAAAAAAAAATCAAACTCAAGTTCCGATCGCGATATATAGAGCAGATACTTGGGGTTTATCCTGTAAGATACGCAATTTGAGAGAGTGAAAAGGGATGGGAAAGGAGATGTTGAGAATTAAGTACGGTACTTTTATTTCGTGGGGAGGAATGGTTCGTAGGAGGATAGGATAGGATTTGAGAGGCCTCTAGCTGTTACAGTAAACGCGGATGAAAGAGCAGATCTAAAATGTGAGAGAGAGAGAGAGAGAGAGAGAGAGTGTGTGTGTGTGTGTGATGTGCCTAAAATGGTTTCATGTTTCAAAGTGTTTCTCTCTCTCTCTTTAGGCTTAGAGAAAGCAGCTAGCTATATAGGTAGGGTGGTAAAGAGTGTGATTGAGATGCTATGCATGATATAGTATTGTTTGGGTAAGGATGGGTTGGGAGGATTTCTTTTTGAAGGTGTTATATACTCGGTCTCGGTATTGGGAATAGGAAGGTAGGTAGATAGATAGGAAAGTGGAAGAGGGGGAGGGGTTTGCAGGTGGCGACTGGATTCTTCAAGATGAGATGGATTTCCGTTTTTTTTTGAGGATATGTTGTGAGGGAACGATTCTATCAAAAGGTAGAATTACATTGTTTCCGTTTCAATCTTGGCGCATATTTGCGTATCTGTATTGAAGATTTACCCTCTCTCTCTCTCTCTCCCTCCACCAATAGTATTTCCCATCTCGTACCAAATGCAACGCCCATGTGGCAGCAAGGGAAGCAGCGAAACAACCGGCTAGTAACTTCTTGGCTGATAAAACGCCTCTTATCAACCCCATACAGTACAGTAGTGTGTACTACTGTACCTAGTACCTCGTACCGCGTGCACTCCAGACTAAAGGACCACAGTACATGTACTGGAGAAAATCCTCTCCAGCTCCAGCTTCAGCTCCATCTTCCTTTGTGTTTGTTTCAAAATGCCTGCAAATGCATGTGCACATGCGTGCAGGCATTACATCCATACGTTCATCCATTCATCCATTCTTTCATTATTATTCGGCTGCTACTCCCTCCCTCCGAACGTAAACCCCTTGTAGGCGATACCGATAGCGATGGCGATGGCGATATGGTACAGTACAGTACAGTACAGTAATTCGTAATTCGTAATTCGTACCTCGTACCTCGTACCTACATCCGGAACAACGGGAACGGGGATCGATTCAGCTTGCTGACATGACATGACATATGTGGGCCAAGGATGGGGATCTGCAAGAAGCTAAGAAAGAAACGAAACGAAAAGGAAGGAAAGGAAGGAAGTAAGGAAAAGGAGGGTCGGGCTTCTTTTTTCTCTTCTAGAATCTTACCTCTTTTGATCCGATCCCGACCCGTCTTGTGGACTACTGAAAACTTAAAACTGTATCGTAATAATGCATAAAAAAATTAATTGTACTGTATGCATAAGTCGTAACCCTGTACTTACATAAGAGTTACATCCAGGGTGCAGGTGAACTGAACTGGGGACTGGGATCACGATAAGGAAGAAGAAATGTGAGATGAAATCTCCTTCGCTTGGAGGGAGGCCGAGATGAAGCGACGAGGCGAGGCGAGGTAAGTTGGGGGCGTGGGGGAAGAGAGAGGAGAGAGGAGAGAGGATGATCGGTCCGTTGGTACATGTACATGTACTCGTAGGTCGTGTGTGGGTGTCTATCCTTTTTTTTTCTTCTTCATGCTTTTCATACTTTTTAATTTTTTTTGGAATAATAATAATAAGGATACGAGTAGAAGACACGAATCGTTTGATATCATACATATACTTCCTTCATGTGAGAGGAGGCTCGAGAGGTACAGAGGGTTTGGGTTTAGAGGAGATCGCGATAGGGAGGAGGGGAGGGGAGGTTAAGGGGGTCGGTTGGAGAGGAGTGGCACTCTCTCTTCCTCCATACGGACCGCCGCAAGCGAGCGAGATACAGTACAGTAATACAGTAATAATAGCACCCCAAGAACCCAAGAATTACCAATCCTTAATCTCGAGACAAATCAGGCGAGGATGCAGGGCCGAGCCGAGGCTAAATTGGGGAAGGGAAGCACTGCACTGTCCTCCTTTGAAGCTTTTTATATATGTATCATATGTACTGTAAATTGTGTACTGTACAGTATTGTCCTGTATATGTACGAAATGAGGGAAACGCGTTTACCCCTGACTATTGGATTGGATTGGATTGGATTGGATCTATCTGGCGCCGCATTCGGTCGATGTCGACGGAGCTCGGGAATTGGAAAGGAACTGCTCGTGGGTAAATCTCATGACGAGGCGAGGGGCGTTGATATTGACATGTGCTGCGCGAGGATACGAGTACAGTAGTGGGATGTTGGGATATAGTGAAGCGGGTGGTGGTGTAGTGTAGCGGGTTAATGCAAACTCCTAAATTCGCATTTGGGGAGGGCAAAGGGATCAATAGATAGATTGAGCCGGAATAATAGGATCTTAGATCTGACGTGGCTGTTCATCCCTTGAGATGGGTTATTATTATTATTATTTGGTGTTGTGTTGATAAGACTCAGGTGAGTTTGCGCCTTCGAAACGCTACTGCAGGGCAGAAACAAGTATTGCGTGACGGGACGGGTGAATCTCGTAGGTTGGACTATCAAACAGAGTAGTGTGCACTTTTAGTGGAGGGAGGTGTGGAGAAGGAAAGGAAAAGGCCTGGTTGGAGAAGCTTTTCGAGGGGTACAGTAGATCGAAGGAAGCGGGTGTTCCTGAATATTACTGTAATGTGAATCTGAGAAGAGTTCGATTATTGATTGTAGTGTTGTTGATGATTTGTAGGGAAGAGGAAGAAGGGAGAGGAGAGGTAGCGGGCAAGACGAGGTGATTGGGAGGAGGGGAAGGAAAGAGGATTGATTGACTACAGTAATACAATACTTGATACTTGGTGTTGAAGAATAGAAGTCAGACAAAGGGGGAAAACGCAAGGTAATCCGGGTAAGAAGTTGGTAAATTATGGATGCATGCACTAAACAGAATGATACATGACATGGCATGGCATGACATGATAAGACATGCGAATGTTCTGTAAAACAAGCCAAATTGAAGAAAAGAGAAGAAAAGAAAAAAAGGAATGAGATGAAGATGATGCATGAATAATGTCCTGCTTCCACCTGCAGCCGCATCTGCATTAGTAGAAAGCCCCCCTACATATATCTGCTGCTCTGGCTCTGACCCCTTTCCAATCAGATCCAGTTTTATGAATGCATACGCTCTGAACATTACCGTGTTTTGTTTAGGCACGACGTACTTGCATATTGCATGTACGAATTATGTACGATTTACTCAGTCCTGTAGGCTGTATCTGAGACCTCGTCCCACGTTTGGCTTGATTTCCCTATTCCCGGTCAGAGGTCAGAGGTTAGAGAGAGAGGAGAAGAGAGAGAGAGAGAGAGAGAGAGAGAAAGGAGTGAAGATAATAGTAAAGAAAAAGAGCAAGAGAAAAACAAAGACAAAGAAATACTGACTCCTGACCCATTTCACTACTTACCTCACCGCATGGAGTATTTTCCACTTTAAAGTCATCAGTCTCATTTCTTATTATTACAGTATTGTCACCGCCACTATCACTACTACTTTACTGTACTGTCACCAACACACAAACGGGTCCCGACAACCGCACTTCAACACATCTTTCCGCTGCCAAGCTCACTGCCAACCCAGACCATGCCTTAGATTGCATTAGGGCGTCCCCTCCGAGCCACAGAAACTTCAACATCCGTCCTATCCTGTCTGCGCATCTATCATCTATCATCGTGTATCCACCATCACTGTATCCACAAGCACAACTATCCATACCCTTCCTACTGTTGATTTTACTTTTTTCTTCGTTTCGGCTCGAACCCTTCTTCCCCCTCTTCTCCCTTTCCCCCCAAAGTAGTCCTGCCCACCTTTTTCTGGTTAGGGGAGGCGTAATTAGCCCAGGTGCGCGCACCCGCAGAAACCCTGGAATCCGCACCGAAACCTTGCGAACAAACCCATCACCATCGTGGGCCTTCCCTCCGTCCTTCTCTCACCACTCTCCTTCCTTCTCAACCTTCTTTCTTGGTTGCGCCGACGAGATCCTCGTACGCCCCCGAGCTCGAGGATACAATCTATTTTGGTTACTATGTTTTAATCAGTAACTTCTTCGATTCTTATTGATGCTTTTCGCCTTCTTTTGCGGCAAACGCTCTTCTTGATCGGGGAGCAAATAGTGACGGATACGGATACAGGGAGTGCGCGCAAACGGCGGCAAGATGATTGTAATGGAGGGTTTGATGTTGGTCCCCCCGGATCGAGGCGCCATCATTGGGAGGGCTGTATGGAAGGTTGGTTTGTCTGCGGATTTGGTCTTGCGGTTGCTGCGCGCGGAATTCTTGTCTGACTTGTGAATAGACTCGTTATGTCGTCCTCGGTACCGGATCGATGCTGAAGACGCAGAATGATCTCCTACCGCAGAATGAGGGCTCGGGAAAGGGATCTGGGCGGAAGGGATTGAAGGTCACATCTTCGAAACCGAGTCTGGTCGATGTGCCACAACCCGAGCCAGATGAAAGGAGGCTGTATATCACTATTTACAAAGCAAAGGTATGGGAGAGATGACCCAGTGAAGTTCATATCTAATCTGGTCAGGGTGATTGGGAATTCATTGCACAACATCTAGTGTCTGTCTTCAAGTCCTGCGATATTCGTGCCCTACAACACCGGAAACAGAGTTCATCCCTGCCGACGTTGATGTTAGAGTTGAAACCAGATTCGATTACCGAAAAACAACGGAAGCGAAGATCGAGCCGGACAGGAGGACTTTCGTCCAAGGATCCGTGGATAAACTTCCTACTATTTCGGACTATCCCAGAGGAGAAGCATAGCATATACGATTGGCAAGCTGCTGTGAAGCCACTCTTGACGCCAGACGACCCGGAGGAGACGATTATGAGTCCATTGAGTCCTATCTTCAGTGGTTTCACAAATCCCTTTGGCAATTCCAGGAGACCTTCCATCTCGGCATACAAACCGGAGTCGGGAAATCGATCTTCGAGTCACCAGAATACCTACCCACATGCGACGACACCGCGGGAGAGACCCGCGGCCATGATTTCCCCTTCTCCCAGTCTGCGGTCAAGGCGGTCAGATCTATCCTCTCAAGCAAGTTCGCAACCCCCGCATATGGGGTTCACGCACCCTCATGCGTATGCTACAGTCTTACCCACAGATTTACCTTCCCCAGCGTCGACTTCTGGATACGATAATCAATTCATCGAAGGATGGACCTCGGCACAAGGGAGATCGTCTGCGTTGTCTTCCCATACACGGGGAAGCAATAGCATTACATCAGCTGTTTCTCCGACAGCCCCCGTCGCATCAACCCCACCAGGACCGAGGGAAACCATTCTCGACCGAGCCTTCCAAATGCGCTGCATACCAGGTAGCGAGCGAATCGAGAAAGATGACGAGAAAATCAGTAGCATTGCCCGGTTCGAAGCACTGATGCGAGAAGTAGACGAGCGAAAACAAGCGAAAACATTAACCGAACAACCCAGCAGAGACAGACAAGACTGGGGTTTAGAAGAAGAGGCCGAGGAGTCTTCTTCCGGAGAACTAGACCCCGATGACGAGCAGGAGCTCTCGGATGACGAAGTTTCCATCCCTACACCTGCTCAACGAGCTCTAGACTATATATCCGGCCGCCGGACTCCAGTCTCTACATCCAACCGCCCCTTGTCACCCACTACACGAAGCCCTCCCATCCCCTTCCTCAACTCTCAAGCCTTATCCGCCTTCCACGGTAACTCCTCCTCCTCCTCGAATGGTCTGCGGCCACGCACAGGGACTACGCCCTCGCACCCGCGCCCTAGAGGTAGCCGTCCCTCCTCCCTTGCCCTTCCTTCCCGCTCCATCTCCACAACCGTTGTCCCCTCCCTCAGAGACCGGGATAGCACAAACAGCACTCTCCGAGCCGGCAGCTCGGAGAGAGAGAAGCGCAGGAGCAGCACGAGCATCAAGAGATTGAGTTTCTCGGAGTTCACAAAGAGGCTGAGCAGTACATCAAGCTTGCTGTTGGTGCAAACGAACAACAGCTCGAGCTCCGGGAAGGACGGGAGCGCGAGGGATAGCAGCGAGTACGGCGCTGACCCAGACTTTGTTGAACGCTCGGGCATGCGTGGCGGCGCAGGGAGTGCGGGGGAGATGAATAATAGGGATAAGAGGTGTGGGTGGAGGGGTAGTGTGGGTGTATTTGGAGCCGAGGGCGGATTTCTTTGAAGACGATACGATACGCATTTACGTTGAAATTCTCCCTTCTTGGGACGGGGAGCGAAGAGAGTGTGTGTGAGAAAGAAGAGGTAATACCTTAAAGATGATTGTAATGATGTCGACACGGCGTTTGGGACGACGGCTCTTTTTTTTTCTGATGAATCAAGGATCAAGGATATGACATGAAAGAGATTGGATGGCATGGCATGGATTGATTGGATCGGACCTTATTTTTGTCATGCATTTTCTCGGCGTTTGTGATACCAGTTCTAGTAGTTAACTCTTCTTTTCCTCCCTTTCCTTTCCTGTATGTATGTATGTATATACCTTATATACCTTCAATTTTTTTCTCTTCCTTCCCCTTCCTCTGCTTCTCCTTCTCCTTCTCTTCTTCTCCTTCAACCCAGATCTTTAAATATAGATATATATATATAGAGTCAGTACCTACCTACCTACCTACCCGTTTATAAATACGTTTCATAGTATCGAGATAATGTTTTCTTTGCTAAGAGGTTTGTTGGAATGTAGATTATTTTGGGTTTGGTTGGGTTGGGTTTGGTTGTTAGATAGGGGTTGGATCGTTGGGTTTGAAAGATGGAATGGGAGGATGGAAGAATGGGATGAAGTGTGTATAGTTATATATTTATTCATATAAAGAAAACAGATAAACAAGACGGATAATTTATTGATACCCTAACCCCCTTCCTATTCTTCTCTTTCTGATATAATACAGTATTAGGATTTTGGGGGGGTTTCTACTTCTTTCTTGGAGGATACGGCGTTGTGTCTTATTTTGTTAATTCTGACTGAAGAGGTTTTTATTTTTATTTATTTATATGTTTACTTGTCTTAGTCTTGGAGAGGGAATTTAACCTTCTACTCTACTCTACTCTACTCTATCTATCCATCCCGATTTTTCTTTTTCTTCTCTGCTTACATGCATCTTATATCAAACCAGCGAATAAACAAGCCTTCCCCCTCCTCATCTCCTCCCTCTCCCTTCCTCTCAAACCTCCCTCGAGCTCCTAATATCCCTCCCAACCTTATATATTAAATATAATTTAACGCAAGATAAAATAAAGTTTAGTATATTTGAATCGATAGGGTTTAATATTTGATATACGGTTCTGGTAATTAATGATTTTATTTAGTTGCTTGGGAGTACTTGGGAGTTGGTGGAGAGGAGCAGGAGAGGATAAGGAGATGTTGTTGTTGTTAGATTGTTTTTTTTATAGGTGTGGGGTGGAGGGTAGTGGAGGGGAGAGGGAGAGAGGGAGGGAGAGGGAGAGAGGGAGGGAGAGGGAGAGGGAGTGGGAAGTGATTGATAGCAAGAACAGAAATGGCAGTAAAATAAAAGAGGACAATTTTTTTCAAATTTCTTCTTCAGCTGTTATGAAACGGGCCCTTAAACTTTAGATACAGATCATACCCTTATAAGCATAGTAAATTAACAATCTCCCCCCCCTCCCTCCTCTTACAAAAATAGAACATGAATATATATATAGGCAAGTATAGTACTTTGCGTACATGAAGCCGAAACTGGAAGGGATTTAATCCCGATTTCTTCTCGGGGAGAGAGGTATATTAGATATGACAAAGTAAGTAAGTAAATAAGTCAATAAGTCAGAAGAAGACGGTCTTTGCTTTAAGTAGTTTTCTTCTTCTTTGAATTTGAAACGAAAGGAGCTAGTGTTCTGTTGCTAAGATAGATTTTATTTCCTGTCTATGACTCTCTCTTCTTCTTATTCTCTCGATTTATTCACTATTTGCGTTGGATTACGGGTATGTGTATGTAGAAGCAAGTTGTGAAATTAGACTATAAGAGCAGACTTCTCTCGAGGTCTGACAATGGTTATAACCAGCCTATACATCCTGATTGTCATAGGGCACGCCCAGCGGCCCACTTCCAGAGTGTAGCCACTACGACCCATATGGTCGTGGTAGCACTTACCCTGGGTAAGGCGACCGTTAGCGTGAAGGAGAGATCAAAAGGGATTCGCCTGTACATGTAGATACTCTCCAAGTTTCAGCAGATTGACCATTTATCCACCCCGACAGTACACCCCTGTTACACTGATTCGTCTTGGGTCTAGTAGAGTTGAGTTACTGTTCTGTTTGAGTTTATATGTTAGAATCTGGAATAGAGGTATTAAGTGCTACTTATAGCGTGCATTGAAATATTTTTAGGTGCTATAAATATAAGATGAGATGAAGTGGTAGACAGTGGTAGCGGAGATAAGGAAAGTGGCAATGGGGCTGGAGATGGCAGCGACTGCGCGGCAATTATAGCTATAGCGAAAGCTATCAGAAGTTTAAAAGGATACGACATGAGTTTGAAAAGATTCTTGCATAAGATCGTGGAGTTATATATATAATATTCATCTGGTATAAGACCTTAATTTACTGAAGTCTTATTGTCTGAATTTACTACTCTCCTGCTCAGCTTCACTCTCGTTGCTTAGATTCTCTTTTCTGGGATAATAAGATTAATAATCGGCTGACCACTGCAGCTCTACGAGTGTATATGGTTAATCGACTATTATATACTAGGAATGCAAGAGGAGAGAAAAAGATAGCCTTTTATTTTCTATCGAAAAAAAAAAATCTTGCTAGATCACGTCCAAAGCGCAGGAATATGGTAAACCACGACTGAGAGTAGTGAATTTGTCGAAATTAGACACATATATCATATAAACAGTCAATTATATCCTTTGTTTGAGCAGGTCGCTCGAGAGCTTGAGTCTGAAATTGAATAAGAAGCTCACTTCAACTTCGCTTCTAATCTTTTCCACGGGTGGCGGGTCAGAAGTGCAGATGCAAAGCTCCTGCATCTGAGAGGAGACTCTCTGCCAAGGGTGAGATATACACGGTGCGACCATGGCTACTGTCAAGTAACTGGACTCGTTGGATCAGAAAGGTAGAATTGATGGTACAGGAGGTATGATATCAGATGGTAGCAAGAAGTGTGATGAACGGACACTATCTTCGTGAACTACAATAGTTTCTTACTACTCGACACTCGCTTAAGAGATGACAACAAGCCGTTTCACTCTAGACATGATAACAAGCATGTCCTTCAAATTCCATTGTTATGGTATGACTCAAGAGTGTTGTTGCAATTAGCTGGGCTATTTCCCGTTGCATGTCGGAGGATAACAGGTGAGACCTGTCCCCGGAACCTTGTCCATTGGTTCCAGACGGTCCAGCCTCGTTGCTAGACATCGTTCTGACGACCTCGATGTCTTCTGTAGAGCGTGAGCTTCTATCTCCTCTAGCTGATGAGCTTGGATATGAGCTCCTATCCCCTCTGCTTCACTACCTCTCTGCTTGAGTCTTGACGCATTGGAATGCTAGCTTTAGCCTTTGAGCTACAAGTGATCCGAGCCGAGAATAGAAATACGAAAGGTATACATGTAGAAATCACATCTCATACCTACAGCGAGTCATCAATCGAAGAGTCTGGTTGAGTATGGGAATTGTGATTTGCACATTTTTTAGTATGTCGAAAGAGGAAAGGTAGAGGTGGAAGAGGAAGAGGAAGCTGCTGTATATAGGTAATGGCGCTAGCGCTCTTAGTCATGCGGCCCTATCCTATGATAGTACCTCACCTATTCAGAACGTCCAAGCGTTGTTTAATCTTGTCAGCCGAGTTGATGTTGTGTTTATAAAGCCCCAGTATCTCTCCGTTCTTCGTCTCGAGGACACATCTGCATTGTGCGAGCTCTCGGAATGATGCTTTGTGAAAGCAATTATGCAAGTCTCCTCTCTTGGCCAACAAGTAGGAATAAACCCCGAATGGTTTCCCCCAGGGACATGTTCAAAACCTTGTTGTCTCTCCTCTACTCCTTCTGAACACCGCTCCAGGCTCACGTGCACACATATATACAAACCATGAATAATATTCATCGAGACCTAAAAAGAACTATTGCTTTCGTCTTATTAAATGTCAGGCCAGAAACTGGATATACATGTCGTAACATAAATGCTGATTACATACTTCTGTACTAGCTATAAACAGGGAAAATATGGAGAAAGCTTCAAAGCTTCGAGTGGGAACATTGTAGGATTGACGGTGCTTTGAATATTGACAGCAGTTTGAAATAATACGACCTTGATGAGCGCTTGCTATTGGGTGACATGATACCACAAGCATAAGCTGATTGCTATTGGTACTTCGCGCGATTCAAAGGAACCTCGGGGGAAAAGGGGTTCGCTTCTCTAAGCGAGATCTTATAAGATCCTTCTCAGAATAGAAAGAAAGAATCACAAGAAAGAAAGAATCACAAGACTCAATCATATAATATCTGGCAGATTCTCCGTCACTTGATTCTGAAAATTAATCAATTGATTCAACTCTGGTTTATTGCTATCCTGTTCTATGACCCCCGGTCTCTCTAATAGCTTCCTGATCCTCACTTTCACTGTCCTCCCCTGGTCTCTGCATCTCCACACCCCCCTCCATCATCCCCTTCCAATTCTCTGCAAACTCTCTCATCGAACTCTCACCCCCTAAGCTCGCATCGACAACATCCCTAGGCAGCTTGTGTGCACTATATTGTGGACTCGCGAAACTATATGCCTCTGGGTCATCTTTCCTCACTAGTCGCATTTCGGGTTTCCACTCCAATTCTTCGACGTCTTCGTCTTCGTTCGTGGTATCCTCATCGCTGCTAAATGCGAGTATCGGGGTCGCGTTTGAATCAGGAATCCCAAGGAGTGGTGCAGGAAGCGGCATCGTGAGCAGTTCCAGCCACGAGAATAGTAATGGGTCGGTTCGTGGAGCCCAAGGATTGATGTCTACCAGCCGGACTTTATCGTATGGTTCTGGAAGATAGATATCAAACACAAAACTCTTATCTGGAAACGTTTCTTTCAAAATTTTCGCAAAGTAATCCAGTATCGTATTCCGTAATCGCTCTTTCATAGGAAACAGAAAGTCAAAATGGTTCAGATCGCGCTGGCAGATCCCGATTATCCTTCTATTCTTGACAAAACACCGAAATTCACAAGACGGGTTCACTTTGAACCATTTCCGCAGTACGAGGACATAGGGTAGCTCCTCTTGCTTGATCGTCGAATTGTCTTCCGCACAATCGTCAAATGCGTGCTCTAAATCGTGTGTTATGAAGTCGGAGGATTTCAACAACAAGTATATATCGTTCGGCGTCGCACACTCCATGCTATTCTTCTTCATGCTGATCCACGTCGCATCTTTTGGCGCAGACCAGTTTAATTTTGGGGCGACAAGACCACCGAGTTCGTTGATCGTGTCCCTAATCTGTTCGTGGACGGTGGAGAAGGCGAGGGAGGGGTCGGGAGAGGGGTCTTCATCCCAACCATCGCTCGTGCTGTTATTATTATATGTTGAAGGGGGTGGAAAGGTTGGTGTTTCGCTGGGGAGGACAATCCCGTCTTCGCGGAGGTAGGAGAGGAAGGCAGGAGTGAGGGCAATGATGCGAGATTTGAGGGCTGAGGTGCGATATCTGAGTCTTGTTAGTTACTGGCCTGAACATTGGCCATAGAGTAATACTTTGGATGCCAGAAATCATAGGAACAATGCAGGATATGCGACTTGGTAACTGGTTCGAAAGGCAGCTTGGTGAGGGGCTCTGGTTCAGGTTGAGGACCGGATGGAACCTCTAATCCTGGCATTGTGAAGGCTGTGATGTGGAAGATAGATCTCCTACGTATTGATTAGAAGGATGACAACAGTAAAGACGAAAAAATACGGGAAAGGTCAGGAATTTGCTTTTCAACTC
This sequence comes from Ploettnerulaceae sp. D365, assembly GCA_003988805.1. Classification (NCBI taxonomy): domain Eukaryota; kingdom Fungi; phylum Ascomycota; class Leotiomycetes; order Helotiales; family Ploettnerulaceae; species Ploettnerulaceae sp. D365. The sequence continues at coordinate 30,472 of QYAL01000055.1, forward strand.
GTTCCAGTGGCCAAGGGTATATAAATTGTTGAGTCACAATCGATGGAGGGGCAATTTCGTCTTGAATGCTGCATAAAATACTGTATTCTGCCGACACTAGCTAAACACCGCCCAACCTTATTTTGTAGCCTCTCCTCTTCTGCCCTTCTAGCCTCTAATTCCTTGAACCTCCAAGCAAGAAGAGTGTCGCCAACCTTCAAACGTGCAAGCCATATCATTCCCTCTCGACGACAGTACCGAGATGTCTTCTAACGTCGGTCTCTCCACACCTAGAGGTAGCGGTACTTCAGGTTACGTCCAGCGAAATCTGGCGCATCTCAAACCCCGCGATCAAGGAAAACCATATTCGACAGACCTCGACAGCTTAAAGCACCGCCAAAGACAGCCTGACAAAGATATTTTGGAGCATGATCGGAAGCGTGAAATTGAAGTTAAGGTGTTCGAGTTAAGGGACTTGTTGGAAGACGAGGGGTATGTGTACCACATTCTCCATACTAAGACCATGAAACTCCGTTGCAAATATTCCTTATTATGTCACGACGCATTAGACAAACATATACTAATATCGCAAACAGCATCGACGAAGAAGAAATCGAAGACCAGACCGAAGCGTTGCGCAGAAAGCTGACGAAGGAGAGCGAGAGGGGAGGCGGCCCGGCGAAGAAAGGACTGAAGATGCATCAGGTACATGAGTTAGCCGAGGCAAAGATCAAGCAAGATGATCGCTTTAGAAATGCTTTAGGGATTAGTAAAAATTATGAAGAGGGTAGCCATTGGAAGAAGCAGGAGGAGAGGCTGAAGGCTGCTGCCGAGAAGGCGGAGAGGGATGAGGAGAAGTGAAGGATGTTTGAGAAAATCTGAGGCGTTTGGGACATTGGGCGTTGCAATGAGGCGCTACGGAGCGTATGATATCACGGGAGAACATTAACCACCGAGGATTTTCAGATTTACACATGGCGGATAAGGTCTATTCTTGACTTGACAATAATCAACGTTGGATGAAAGGTGCGAACAATCAGTCATTACACAAGCCATTCTCTAAGAGTTTACAGTTTATGCCTCTTTGCACCACTGGCAATCTTGCTGAACTCAGCCTGCGGAATTCCAGCTTTGAATCTCTCTAACCCCCCAAAGACTTCCGCCACTCCCTGCGCATCCATTAAATCCCTCTCTGGCCTCCTGATCAACGCCTTGATCTTCGTCATGCTGTCGCTCACTAGATGATCACCCAGTCGGTTTTCGATCTCCTCAAATACCAATTGCCGAAACTTCTCATCTTCACCCTTGCCCACATCGAAGATCCGATTCACAAACCCGACTTGCAGCATTTCTTCTGCTGTGATTCGCTTACTCATGATAAGAGCCTCGTTGGCCTTGCTTATGCCGAGACGCTGGACGAAGGCTCGGGAAGCGCCACCTTCGGTCACGAGGCCGATAGAGGAGAAAGGTGTGAGCAGGAAGGCCGAGGGAACACAGTAGATGAAATCCGAGAATGCTATGAGGGCTGCGGAAAGCCCGATTGCAGGGCCGTTCAGAGCCGTCACGAGAATCTTGGGATGCGTATAGAAGGCATGAGTTACGAATAGGTTGTTGGAAACGAAGTTCTTAAGCCAATAACGTGCTACATCATTTCCTTCTGGCTGTTCGGTGGTGATGGTGCTTACATCGGCACCTCTGGATATGTATTAGTGATGATTTCGGTCAGTAGATACATGGTTTTGGTGAACATACGCGGAGAAATATCGCCCTGGAAAAAGGGTTAGCGAATACATATCGAAAAAGCAACGAATTGAATGTATCAAACCTTTCCCAGTTAAAACAGTGATGAAAACCTCGTCATGTTCTGCAATCTCTTTTAAATATGTCGCTAGCTGGTAATACTGATCTTGCGTCAAAGCATTCAGCTTCTCTTGATTGTCGACGGTGATCACGGCTATCTTGCCTCTGTACTCGACGGTCACTCCGGAAATCATGTTGCTTCTTTGGAAATTTATTTTATTCTAAATATCATGTAAATTTAAGGAGCAAGGCGAAGATAAAGAGCTGTATATAGAGGAATTGTGGGGTAAAGATAATCGGCGAGAGAGTTGGAGCCGATTGAGCCTCGGCCTAGAACTTTAAAGAGTCCTGCAGGGACGCAAATTATTGTTGCCTTGATTAGTAGGCATGGAAGCCGGGTATCCATTATCGAACGACTTCAAGCTTACATTTTCAGAGCCCATTCACCAGCTTCACAAGCCCGCCATTTACCTATTTTATTCGACACCTACTGTCCACCAATCTCAAAATGGGTGGTCCCAATCTCGAAGTTTTCAAGGTACATGCTCCTGATTCTCCATACGATTACTCCCTCTTCTCCAACCAGCTCCGCAAATACTCAATCCCCAGCACATAGCTCTGCTGACAGTAGAAACACACAGTTCGGTATGTACGTGATGTTTCCCATAGCATTCATGTACTACTATGGCCTTAATCTCGAAAACCGCTTCGCCGTCCCTGATTTCTGGCCGAAACCCGAACAGACAAACAGGATTCCCTTCGAGAAGGATGAGATCCATAGTGAGCTGGAGAGGCTGAGGCAGAAGCGGATGTATTTGAGGAGTAAGCGGCTAGAGGAAGATAATGCTAAAAGTGGGAATGGAAGGGCCGAAGGGAGCTCGTAAGAGGTGGAGTCGGCGAACGATGATATGGATGTGGTTATAGTCCTGAAGGGTGAAGTGTGGAGGGTATCGCAGGGAGTTACATGGCACTCGAACAGCATTGAGTGAGACCGAAAGGATCGAATGGGTACAGGAAAGGCGTTAAGCATTGAAGGCGTTGAGGGAACAATTGCATTGGAATACTCCATTCTAGAATAAACCGCAAAGCAGAGAGGGATGACAACACCCATACTTTTGTACAAATATTCTACACATATACATCTGTGATTCACAGTCTCTATCATGCATCTAACTTCCCCTGCAACTCGTCCCAAACGTCATCTGGTAAAGTTCCTTGCGCTACGTTTGCATATACGCCCTGCACATTAGGATTATCCTGAAGTGCCTCCAGAAGCGTCGAAAGATGTTTGACCGCACTGGACGCCTCCACTTGCAATGGGACCTTTGTATCCTCATTCGCATCCCATATAATATCTGCGCTCTCGACTTTCAGTCCGTGGCTTTTGAGCAAAGCTTCTGCTATTGCAGCCGTCTTGTTTGGCTCCGTCCAGACTACGATACTGCCATCTTGGTCCGCCTCAACGTCCTCTGCCCCGGCTTCAATAGCATCGTCCAGGACATCATCAACACCTATCTTCCTATCATCTGCCTCGAATACGACACGACCTTTCTTTTGGAATAAATAAGTCGTAGGTGTCGGAGCACCCCCATGAACTTTCACCAATAGTCGCAGATCCATCATAGTCCTCGCTTTATTATCCGTCTCTGATTCAACGATTAAAGCGACTGAGGGCGGCACAAGAGCTTCCAAAGTAAAATTCTCAAGCGCGGCGCCCGATGCGGATCTGCCCTGCCCGCGAGCAATTGCTGATTCCATAGACGCTTTCGGAAATCCAGCTATTACGTGTAAGTCTTCACCCAAATGCATGCCAGAAGTGATTCTACCACGTCTATGTACCTTTCTTTGCATTTACCAGGACGGCTGCCAGTCGCGGATTCATGTTTGGATCCCCACCAAAAACTGCCCTCGAGTTTAGCAGTCAGATGCAGGACATTAGGAACTGGGGAAAGCACGTTTTGATGCTAATGCAATCTCTTTGGCAATCATAGTGCGCTGCGCGCTCTTTTTGACATCCGCGGCGCCTTTGTCGTGCTTGATTTTTGACCATCTGCTATGACCTGATTGTACGGACGAACTGGTGGAAAATAGGCATCGCGAACATGTGAAGTCCCCTCTAGAGACAAAAGATCTGAGACCCTTAGATACTGCAGCCATTGTCATGTAATCCGAGACTGTATTTACAGTACTGGTACCGGCTTCGAGAAATGAAGGCTCGAGAAACAAAGTTTACCTGATCCAGAATTCAAGCTCGGGGTCTGGCCTGACCCCTGATTTGCCGAAGCCTTACAGACGCGATAATCGTCCCGTCTGGGGTAGTCAACCTCGACTTCAAAAAAAGGAGACTCATATTCTCATTGACATCCCTCGAAAGTCTCAAGTCCACGACCTCACACTCTGACATGTCAATGTCGTCGACTCCCCGACCTAGCTCCAATAATGGCTCCATGGAAGCTCCCCCACCGCCACGAGAGCCTTCCTCCAACCCTGAACTCGACATCAAGAAATTAGAAGCCCTGCCCTCCGAACAGCAAGATCTCTACCTTTTAAGCTTTGTTTCGTCCCTCACAAAACATGTCGAGAGCTTGGAACCAGACGACTGCACCGCGCAGCAATTATATCTCAAGAAAGAGCTTATGCAGATTTTGAATCTGGCCGCGCCGCCCCCAACGAGAGTTATACGGAACAATTTAGGGAGATGTTTTGCGCATATACTGGGGAAAGGAGATAGGAAGCTCCTGTTTGAAAGTATCAACGATTTGGTCAACATCGTTAGTAGCGGAAAGACGAAGACGGAGGCCGATTTGAGGACGAAACATGCGGCCGTCTACTGCCTGGGAGATGTATTTGCTGCCGCAGGGGATAGTGCTATTGGATTACATCCTTTGGCATGCTCAGCTCTGCTGAAGCTGCTGAAACCCGCGGCTAACAATGCTGGACTGAGAGCTGCTGTGTTCAAGACATTGGGAAAAGTGGTCAGGATGATCGAGGGCAGCATGGATGACAGCATTGCAAGAGATGTGTGGAAACAGGCCAGGACAGCTGCTTCTAGCGACAAGTCTTCACTGGCGCAGGTTGCAGCCTGTCAGTGCTTGAAGTCGTTCTCAAAACATACACCTTATTTCGATAATTCGAGCGACTTTGATAACCTCAAATCCACGATATTCAAGACGATCGATTCGTCGAGTAATCTGGTACGTCAAGCTGCAGGAGAGTGCTTAGCTGAGGCGTTGGTCAAAAACCATTCGGAGGATGCAGTACAGGAATCCCAGTTGCCTAAAATAAAGAAGCTCAAAAGGACGAATACAAAGAAGCTGGATGATGATGAGGAGATACAAAGACCGGAAAGTCCTGGACCGAAAAAGAGCCAAATCCTCGTCTTTACTTTACCGGAGATACTCAAACAATTGTCAAATTATTATGTCAAAAGCTCGACCAGCAACAAGGCCAGAGCCGGAATCGCTGTGTGCTATACGAGAATATTCAATAGTTTGAGTGAAAGAGATGTGGAGATGATGTATATGAAAATCGTGGACAGTTTAACTATTGATATTTTGAGCCATCCCAATATCACCAGCAATCGATACCGACTACTCAGCACTCGAAGATTTGTTCAAATTATTTTGGAAGACGTTATTGGGCAATCGATTCTTGGAGAGCCTGGCCAAGTTGATGCTGCCAAAGCTCTGATCAACGATGTGTTGAAGAATTATCCCCAAGTCATCAAGGAGCGGGCAGAACCTGGGAAGCATGCTCTGATTGCAGTTTTAAGTGCACTTGCGTCTCTAATCAAGACGCTCGGGTCGGCTTCAAACGCGTTTTCTGATAGCTGCCGAGATGGCTTGTTGCAAGTTCTCCAACATCCGAGTTATACTGTCCAGATTTATACTTCCTACTGCCTCCGAATGTTCACTCTGGCTTGCCCTCAGCAGCTCTTGCCTTGTCTCACTATTTGCATGAACAGTGTGAATAGAGAGTTGAACCTTCTCACCACAGGGAGAAACTCTCCCCGAAGGTGTGTGGGATATGCGAATGGTCTGTCTGCGATGATCAGCACAGCCCCTCTTCAGCCGCTCTATGGATCCGTTGATGTCAACAGTCGTGTTTTGTCACTTGCGACAGGACTCTTGAAGTCAAGTAGCAAATCCGAGCTTCGGATTTCCAGCACTCAGATTCAAGTTGCTTGGATTTTGATCGGAGGCTTGATGTCACTTGGACCAAATTTCGTCAAAATCCACCTGTCTCAGCTCTTGTTACTTTGGAAGAACGCCCTTCCAAAGCCACTTGCGAAAGATAACACCTCACAGCGCAGCTACCTCGAATCATCATTTCTTACCCACGTGAGAGAATGTGCTCTTGGCTCCATATTAGCTTTTCTCCAATTTAACAGCAGACTCTTGACTGTGGATGTCTCCAAGCGGATTGCTGCTATGCTTCAAAACACGACTGCATTCCTCAAGGGGTTACCACAGAAGAAGACAACAGAGGATATCTCGCAAAGGCTTTTCCCATCACTACAACTCCACGACTTAGACCTCATGGTTCAACGCCGAGTCCTTCAATGTTACGCAAAACTAGTCAATCTTAGTCCTGCCGGTGGAAGTGAAGCATTACTACAGTCTAATCTCCTTACCCTTGCCGTCTCATTCTTCGCTGACCCAGAGAACTATACTCCGAGTTCTCTGAGCACATCTATAGCGAGCTCAGCGGGGAACTTCGAGACTCTCTGGGATGTTAGGGATAATTGTGGGTTCGGTGTGACCGGTCTGGTCCGTGGCTTCAAGGTCCAGAGTCTGGCTGGTCAGCATGAGAGTGATACCCAGGCTGATTGGATGAAAGAGAGCGGTTCTGACAGCGCGATCGCCAATGTCCTGCTCTCTCCCATCTGTAAGTCCTTAGAGCACGACTCACTCGCTTTGTATCTGGGCGATCTGGAAATTGCCGATGCCATGCCTGATCCTCCCGCTACAGAGGTCGTCAATATTGCCATAAATTTATTTGCTATTGCATTTCCTCTCACGCCACCAAAGATCCAGGAAAGTATTTTGGAGCAGATTGCCACCTTCATGTCTGCTGGATCATTACAAAGGGACCAAGGGCGGAAAGCAGCCATGAATGTCAACGTAGCATCTGCTCTTTTTAGTACTCTTAAAGTTGCCGTCAAGGAGACCCAATCGCCATCTGGCGATCTCACTAACCCCGCTGTCGAGAAGCTGATGCAAGAAATCTTGCATACCTTCGTCATCCATCCAGATCAGTATGTTCGAAGCATTGGTTACGAAGCTCTTGCTCGATTGTGCAATAGCTCTGGTAACTCGTTCACCAATGGCGAAATTAAATATTTGGTTGACACCATCGTTGGAAATCGTGAGCCAAGTGCAAGAGCTGGTTGTGCGATGGCGCTTGGAGCCATTCATTCCCAAGTTGGTAGCATGGCCGCAGGATTTCATCTCAAGACAATTCTTGGCATACTGATGTCACTTTGCAACGACCCACATCCTACTGTCCATTTTTGGGCCCTGGCTGCATTATCTGGAGTCGCAGACTCTGCTGGTCTCAACTTTTCTGGATATGTCACAAGTACCCTTGGCATGATTGGCCAACTGTACGTTGGGGATACGCACAATCAAGAAGTCTCATCTGTTGCGACATCAAATCTTGAGTTGGAGTTGTCTACGACAGTTGTGATAGCACGATGCGTAGACTCATTAGTTAACGTCTTGGGGCCAGATCTACAAGACATGAGCAAACCTCGAGAACTGATCTACACACTCGTTAGGCAGTTTCAAGAAGAGCAGAGTTCTCTCATCAAAGGAGGGAGCCTTCGATGTCTTGAGCATCTTGCACTGTATGCTCCTGGTCATATGATATTTGCGGACTATGTTGTTTCCCTACAAAAAGATCTGAACTCCGAGTGTCCAGATCTGAGGGACATTGCAGTCGATGGACTCTACAATCTGATGAAACGGAATTCGGAAGATGTAGTGAATGCCGCAGAGACTGGTTTCGAAGACCAGTTGTGGCTAGCACTGGACTCGGCCCCAGGTCATGATGGAATTAGGAATGTAATTCGGAACTGGCTAAGGCAATCGTGTTTGACCGAAACTGCGCGATGGCTTCAGAGGTGTCAGACTGTCCTCACAATGACACGACCAAAAGCTGCAGAGACAACCCAGCCGACCGCAAAGGCTACCAACATGCCTGACCTTCAAGACGAAGAAGTCGCAGGTTTTGCTGCTTCATCTGGCGCTGCAAAAGACGACGGGAGGAATGCTGCTGGATCTGGCCAAGAACCATTGCGGTGGCAGGTTCGTACTTTCGCCATGAGCTGTTTGGCAGAAATATTCGCCATTGTTAGCAAATCAACTTCACCCGATGCCGTTGAGCCTTCACCAGCAGAGTTGGCGCTTCAACGAAGGATCGCAGATGTTATTCGTATGGCGTTCTCCGCCTCAACTTCCAACGTTGTAGAACTTCGAGTGTGGGGATTGAAAATTATCGATGCCGTCCTAAAGATGTTTGGCAAAACTCCTGATCCTGACTTTGCAGAAGCACCTCTACTGGAACAGTACCAAGCTCAAATTAGCTCAGCACTCACGCCTGCGTTCGCTGCTGACTCGTCACCGGAATTGGCATCTGAAGCTGTCAATGTCTGTGCCGCTTTTATTGCGACTGGTATCGTAACTGATATTGATCGAATGGGCCGGATACTCAAGACCCTCGTCACTGCACTGGAAAACTTCTCCACTGAATCTGAAGTTCAGTCTATCGGTGATCTCAAGGGCCTGAGCTCCAATGCCCAAGTGATGGTGAAGATGGCCGTATTTTCAGGCTGGGCGGAGTTGCAAGTTGCAAGTACCGAACAGCGATACTTAATAGATGTCCTGAAGCCATATATCGGAACCTTGACTCCTCTCTGGCTAGCCTCATTGAGAGAGTTCGCTCGACTCAGATTTGAACCTGACATCAGTATGAGCCTCGGCCCGCCATCTCTCTCAGGTAGTTTGGATACTATCTACTCCGCTTTAAATCGCGAGACACTTCTCAAATTCTACCAAGAATCCTGGCTCAAACTTGTCGATGCCATTGCAAGTCTCATCGAGCAAGATAGTGAATTTGTTTTCGATGCTCTCGATGGAAAAGAGACTGAAGTCCCTGCCGTGAATGGACATTCCAAGGGGAACGACATTAATTACAGAGATGAACCTGTTGCGTTTTTCTTCGTACTGTTTGGAATTGCGTTCGAAGCTCTTGTTGCTCGACCTGGTAGTGATGCTCTTGCTACGAAGGAACAGACTCTTGAGATCCTACAGGCTCTTAAAAAAATCCTGCACCCCAGTGTCTCGGGTCATGCTATTTACCGCGAGGCCATTTTTTCCGAGACTATGGATCTTCTCGATCGCCTTGTGCTAACTGAAGGCTTGGACGTCCAGGGCGTCATCGTGCAAATTGCTCGCGGGCTGTGCATATCTCATCCCTCCGCTACCAAAGCGTCGGACAAAGAGGATGACGATCTATCGGAAGATATTGAGCAACTATTCGAGCTTACTCGTATCATCGTTCTGGTACTAGCTGGTCTCTTACCTAACCTGATCGAAACCCGTCAAGCAGCCCGACATCAACTGACTGACGAAGCTGTTTCACTTGTCCGTACATCTCTAAACGCCCTTGTCGACGCAGCAGAAGTATTCCCCTCAATTATCAAAACTGACCTTCACGCCTGTATCATTCATATCTTTGCCACCATCTTGGGCACAGCTTCATGTCAAGCAGTAGTTGTCCCACAATCATTACCTATCCTGAAACGTTTCATGACTAGCATTTCGCCACCAAGAAAAAACGGGAAGCCAGACAGCAACGTTATCCAAGTCCAGGGCTGCCTGAAACGTTTCCTATCCATCTACCTCAACGCCCAGAAACGAGAATCAGAATCATCCCTTCCATGTGTTAAGAATACACTGCTAGCCTCTGCTGTGCTCCTAACTAGTGGCATAAACCACATGTCCGCTAGCGAGCCCCTTGTCAGACGGTATTTAGACGAACTCATCGACTGTCTAAGTGATCGAATGGTACTTCTCGACATTCCCCCTCCACCCTCCACATATTCCAAGCTAATGTGTACTATCCAGACGGCAAAAGTAGCAGCAGGGTGCATCCGCACTCTTCTTCTCCAATCCTCCAAAACTCCTGCCGATACCAGTATAGCCCGCTACCTACTCCCACGCCTCATAACCTTCATCACATCCACCAACAATGAAGATCCTGAATCTGCCCGCTCTCTTGTAGCGCATACTCTCGTTATATACACCACTACTCTCCCTGCCCCCCAAAAGGGCGTCGCAATGGCAGTCATCGTTCCCACTCTTCTTGCGAGAGCTAATTCTGAGGGCGAAGAAGTGTATAGGGAAACTAGTGCACGCTTATTGGATTTAGCGGGGAGTGATCAAGTGTCATTTAGGAGCGTGGTGGGTAGTATGACAGGGGAGCAGAAGGGCTTCGTGGAGAGCGTCATACTGAAGGGAAGACAGAGTCAGAGGGGCAATAAGGCGACTGAGGAGGGAGCCAGTGAGCCGACCATTGCATTGAGGATGGATTTCGGGGCTTAGATAGGTGAAGGGTGACATTGTGGGAATGAGAGGAGGAGATAGCAATGATGTAACGGAGCTCTGGAGTTATACCCTTATAGATAGACTAGTCGACAGGCGATGTGTTATGATAACCAATTTTCGCTGACCTTTCGGATTGTGTCTCTTTCGGTGAAGAGGCGAATGCCCATGGTTCAGACCATCTGGACCGCCACGTTCCACTTCCATAGACTGATGACTATTTTTCACAGTATATCTCACAACCAACTTGTGACAAATCGACAATAATTCCTAATGCGATTATCAACTCATTTATGTGACCCACAAGTTTCATTATCTACACTCCAAATTTATTCACTTGTTGACTCGATTTTGACCACCACTTTCCCGACATGGCCACTATTGAAGAGATAGATCAGCGCCTTCTTAGCTTCTCCAAATCCAAATACAGTATCTACCACAGGCTTAATCTTCTTCTCCTGATAAAACGCCAACATCTCTTCTAATCTCTCTCGTGGTCCATTTAAAAGTCCCTTTAATGTAACATTCCGCCTCAGAGCTAGCAAATTCGTATTTGTTCGATCTCCCTCGTGATCTTCCTTCCCGGATAAATATCCAATGCAGTTTATCAATCCTCCAAATGCTATACAGTCAAAGGATTTCCGCAGCGTTGCAGCACCTCCGTTCTCGAAAATTATGTCAACTCCCTCATCATTTGTCATTTTTAGGACTTCCTGTTCCCAGTCTGGGTTTGTCTTGTAATTGATCGTTTTGTCGGCTCCTAATGATTTTTTTGATATTTGAAGCTTTGAGTCGGAGGATGAGGTGATGATGACTATGACAGGGGCGTTAGCTGAATACCTAAATTTTCTTTTTGGAACAATTACATACCTTCAGCGCCACTCGCCTTTGCAATCTGCAAACCACTGATAGCAACCCCTCCAGTTCCTTGGATCAAGATCTTCTCCCCCGCTCCTCCAGGCTGACCTAAAGGCCGCATGCCATTAATCGCCATCCAGGCCGTCATAGCTGCAATCGGCAAGGTAGCCGCCTCTTCGTCACTTAAGTACTTTGGTTTTCTTACCAACCCCTCTGCATCAAAAACTCTGTACTCTGTCAGGACTCCCGGAAGTGGTAGTCCCAATCCACTCATCATATGTACCGCCTTAATTTGCCCTTTCAAATGCGTTTGATTGAAGATACTCACTACCTTGTCTCCTTCCTTCCACCTCGGTGAGTTTGAGGATACGATGGTGCCGCACATGTCGGAGCAAGGTATTATCGATGTGGTTTTGGAGCCGGTGGTTTTGTGGTGATTGTAAAGGCCCATGACAACCTCGGTATCGCGATAGTTGAGAGCGACAGCTGAGATCTTAACTAGAACTTCTAAAGGTCCTGGGAGTGGTAGAGGGGCAGTACTCATGGTGAGGTTCTCGAGACCGTCTTGAAGAGATACCCATTGCTTGATCTGGGATGGGAAAGACATGGTGAAGTACTAGAGAGTTGTGGAATGAGATGGTTATAAACAGGATAATGAAAATAAATACTTAAACGGGAACAATACTTCTAAAGATGTGTATGAGGATCGAAGTTTGACACAATTGAAATTGGAGAAGATAATCACGCTAACCCTACCATGGCTTCATGCTCTTATCGTTGTGGAGATGCTGTCGGAACTTGAAGTCCGAAGTTCAATATGAAGTTAAGAGTTGTCGCTGAGTCATTGCTGACAAATCATACTCGAGTATCTAAAAGCGCTTCAAACATCCGCATACCATAACGAGCAGATCTTGATCAATTACAATGATCCTCAGTGGAGCTATTAAGTCGTGATGACCACTAGAGTTGGGATCATCTCTCCTCAGTATGAAAACCACAAACCCGACCTGATATCCCAGCTATGGTCTGTCACCCTTGCATTGATCCATAGAAACCTTTACTTTTTGCCTCTGATGTATATCTTAAATATGTTTTAGAAACTCCTGTCTGGGTCTGTTGGGAGATAATAAGACTGGAAGTCATTTACAAAGAATTGCGTTGCAGCCGAATGACACCGTGATCATGGAAGAATTGTACTCCCACGATAAGTCACACCTTTCGGACGGACAAAATTTCCAGCCCAAGGAAGCACTTCTATTGACAAAGTGTAGCATCAGAACTCTCCGATCCTTTCTCCTCAAAGAAAGAAGAACCTCCACCTGCTTCGTCATTCCAAAGAACCTTGCCTGCTCTTTCCCAATATGCCATCACTCCAACCAATGTACAGATGATATCTATCTTGACTTCAGCCTTCCTGTTCCCATTCATAATCTGCAGGCGTCCAATATTCTCCATTTTCTTAGCTTGATTGCCATTAACCGCATAAGTGAAGACTGCGAAGTTATCTTTTGAACCTGCAGGACTGAGCGTCAGCACAGCCGGTTTGTAGCTCAAGTACCAGATGCAAATAACTCCGCCGATGTTGACTGTCCACTGTTGCCTCAACTTTGTGGGGTTTCGAATCACCAGCTCTGTCTCTCCACCACCAACAAATGTGAGAGACATTCGAGGACGCCAGGGGAGATTTTTCTCCAGGTCAAAAGAGTATCTTATCGATGCAACAATGTGGGAGTGTTCTGCAATATGCAGTTCTTTGATCACGATATCTGGCTTGGAGAGTATTGCATCGGTGATGGACCGCCTTTCGACCTCGTAGCACGTTGCATCCTTCATATCCAGCGATATAAAGACTTGCTTTCGACGCTCAAAGCGTTCTACCTCGTATTCAAGCATTTTCTACGTCGAGATAGAGCGGACTAATCTAGGTTAATCTAGGTCCTTTCCGGTGTCAGTTGACTGCCCACGCATGGTAGGTGTAAGCATGATTCAAATACCTTCTTATTGAGTTGTAAAGAGTCAGTGGGGATGGAGAAAGCTTTTTTTCAAACGACGCTTGAGATGCTGCAATTCTGTAAAAGTTTCCATGTCTTCATTAAAAGGAATGAGGTCCAAAGACATGTATGGTATCAGTCCGACTCTTCATCTTTCTTAGACACCCACTACAGCGATCTCGTATAGACTCACTTGCAGTCGATTAATTAGGTCATCAGATATTACAGACTAAATCCACTCGAGTTGTTCAAGTTAACGTAATTTTTCTATGTGGCTATGGTAATCATCTCCACAACAAAAGTCACCAAGCATATGCTCGAAATATCCAACCTCATGAGAAAAGTGCCAAGCAATTACGATAAAAGAACAGAGTTTCGTGACTTTCGCCCGAGAATGATGGAATTTACCTAGACATTGGTCAATTGTAATTTGCCGAATGCCATTTTCTCAAAGAAGCCGTATGCCATCCTGATGCTTTGCGTTACAACATCATGGAAATTAGAAGTGTCATTGTTGCTTACGAGATATTGTGATGTTGTTGCATGACCTAATATTACGCTTATGGCTGAAGCGAGTGCAAATTAGCGCACCCATAAGTTATAACCCATGAGCACAAGTCAGATTCCATCACAAATCACGACGGACATTAGGTAAGTTTGCCTCTCACAAGCTTAGCAAATCTTTCACTTGGCGCTGTATCGCACTCAACCTTGTTAAACATTGTTGATACAATCTCGAACCTTTCCCTGTTCCATGTTCCAAATCCTTTCAGTACGTTAATTGATACCTGCAGCACCAGCCGCAGCATTACAGTACCCTACGTCGGGATCAGGCCTCATGGTAACTCTATCAACCTTAAATATACTTTCCCAGCATGCGCAGCTTACGATTCCGACAGTGAATTCATCAGTCACTAGTAAATGGCTACAAAGTGGGGGTTCGCTCGCTTAGAAATATAGGGAGTTCTCCCATATCAACAAGTGCTAGGCGATCTACCCCTATGTAGCTCGTCATTCTCCAAGAATCCCAATCCGATCTCAGTAATAGAAACAGGCTGCTCCTACCGACCGGGAGTTCTCCGATCTTAGGGAAATCTCAGTGCTATTACTACTACTACTGCTCCACTTCGTTTCTTTACACTTTGTTTACGGTTTACCTCGGCTAAAGTGATATTGGGCCTGCGGATCGGTACGCCTTACTTCAATGCGCTGTTGGTATTTTCATACTCTCGCAGCAACTGGGAATGTCGCAAAGCTCAGATGGGGATCTTTTCAGCCCTTTAATCTGGCATAATTATGGCGTTTCTATTGCTGGGGAAATTAATGTATACCCCTGACCCTTTGTCGCGGAAAAATAAGCCTGGCAGGTCAGAGAGTCAAATTTGCTAGTATCAGGCAGCATGATACACGCAGCTATCTAAGACTATCAAAATGGTCACACTGTGATTAACGTTTGATTTCCTTGCACAGAGCACAAAAAATATTCAACAGAAGTCATTTGAGGTCCACGTGCTTTAATTTCTGTGGAGAAGAGAATTAATTGTGTGAGTCAAAGTACAGGCTCTGGCCCCTCAACATCGACAGAAATCATCCAATCGACAGATCCTTTCTTTTCCCCCATGCTATTCTTGAATTGCGGCTCCACAGTAGGAGTAAAAGGTCTGGATTATGACACATGCTTAGAACACAACACCCCTTGTCTGCGACATCTTGGAGACCTTCAAATCTCTCATCAGGAACATCCAAATGAATGACAAGGACATGATTCCTGTGCCAGCAGCCAGCATTCTCGTCTGTGCATAACCGTACGCCTTTTGGATGGCAAGCCGCTCTGCACTTCCAACGGCGTAGCTAAGTTGAACGGGTAGACTTGCGTAGATACTCGCGACATCAGGCAGGGCGGAGGCTGGTAGGTAGCGGATCAACGCTGCCTCGAATGTATTTGTCCAAATAGCCCCGGAGATCGCATTACCGATAGCGCCACCGATGGTTCCTGCCACGAATAAAATAGCCAAAACGGCTGCAACGTGCTGATGATCAACGGCTGCCAGGACTGCGAGTTGCATGCAGAGGATAAAGACACTTCCGCCCATGGAGATGAAGATCTCGCACATGATCAAGTAGCCCACTTTCCCGTTTGGTGTACGGAAGTGGATCATCAGCCCGAGCGAGAAAATGTATAGCGGGACAGCCCAGTAGAAAAGCCATCTGAAGCGGCCAATCCGACGGATCAAGTATCCAACAATGAACAACAAGACACCAGACACCACCTGAAATGTGCTGCCAATGTAGCCGGCCTCGGATACGCTGACATTGGTGACGACTTGGAGGAACGATGTGAAGTAGCTGGCCCAGCAGTAGTATGACATTTGATAGGTCATGTCAATAAGACATGCTGCGATCACCGTACGGTCGGTCAAGAACTTGTGCGTGATGAACGGTGCTGGGGCTAGATAGACCTGATATAAACCAAAGAAGACTAGCGTCACAAAACCAATCACTATAATCTAGTTAGCATTATTTTTCAGTAGCCTCAAAGCACACAAGAACTATCTCGCATGTCCGTGTTATAGGACAATTTCCATGAGCTGCGAATGTGCGAGGCGTGGGGAACAAGATTGAAATTGTGTACGTACCTATCATGGCAATGATGTATGGAGTCTTCCAGCCGTTGGGGGCAGAGTAGGCTAGAGTGAATGGCAGTAAGAATACTGTGATACCCCCTGCAAGAAGCACGACTCCCAGTACTATAGAATAGAAAGGTTAGAAAGCCACATAGTTGAGAAGAGCTCTGTGTAGGGCGACGAAAACAAACTCACTATCAAATGCTACCAGAGCATGCCAAATTCTCTCTGGGATGGTGCGACTTCTGCTCTTCTTTACCCACAATCCCTTCTTCATAGCCTTATGAAGATTGTATTTCAGCAAGAAGAACAACGGAGATGTAACCGCAGGCAGAATGATAGCAAAACATCCAAAACCCCAGCGCCAATTTACATGAGCAAGGAAGCCTTCTGCAGCTTTGGACCCAGCAAATGCGGTGATCATATAGGGAGACGATGTGAAGGCGAATGCCAGGCCACGATTTCTCAGGTTCGTTGCGTCAGCAGCAAGGACACAGACGATGTAAATCATTCCTGAAAAGCCGACGGAGTAGAATACCTGACAGCTATTAGACATCATCCAGTGCAGCAGATTTTGCTTATGCTTCTGCTTACCTGCGCTGCACAGAATGTTGCAAGGTTCTGCGAGACCGCCATCAGGATGAGACCCAGTGTGGAAAAGCATATCATGAGACCGAAGCCTTCGGCTCGGCCCCATGTATCGAGCATCTTAGCTACAGGAATATATGTCGCGGCTGACATGGCATCGGCGACAATGCCAATAGTTGTCGTGAGAGAATGAGACTGAAAGTCACTTGTTACAAATGGTACCAGACTGTAGAGAATCGACACCCTCATTCCATTGGTCAAGAACAGGATCCAGATTCTTTCGAGAAAATGGTCAGCTATATGCAATTTGGATCGCTATTGAGTGGAAAAGGCAAGGAAACTCACAGGATCAAGAGGGCAGCTAGAGACTTCTTCGTCCAGGCGAGTGTCACAGCCTCTATCTTCTGTACACCCGATTGAGCATTTTCATCTGGGAGGTCATCTTTCAGCTCGTTAGAGACAGTGACGCCAATGTCGCCTTCC
Source organism: Ploettnerulaceae sp. D365 (assembly GCA_003988805.1). Taxonomy (NCBI): domain Eukaryota; kingdom Fungi; phylum Ascomycota; class Leotiomycetes; order Helotiales; family Ploettnerulaceae; species Ploettnerulaceae sp. D365. The sequence continues at coordinate 47,401 of QYAL01000055.1, forward strand.
TTTCTGTCAATAGCATCGACATCTGCAGCCGCTTGCAATTGTGTCTCGATGTCATCAGCATTGCTGTTCAAGACTGGCTGCGAGTCATTTGGCTTCTTGCGACCCATGCTGGATGCCAGCGTATTGATAAGGGTCATTGTGTTTGAGTTGCAATTAAACGCACCGGTAGGGCTGAAGGACAAAGTAAGATAGGTAGGTAGCGAAAAGACCAGAGGAACAGTGTCCAAACAGCACGGCGAGCAAGCTTTAACATGCGGCGATCGGACGTGCTCTCAAGCGGCCTCCTCCATAAGTTGGCTACTGAAGGATGCATGTGGAAAAAAGAAGCGACCCGATACTAGTGGCGGCCAAGGCATAGCCAGAAGTCTGCAGGACGACAGAAACTGGCGTCTGGGCCAGCTTTTGGAAAATCTGATAAGATTAGATAACGTAAATCGACAGGTATAGTCCGAAATCAATTGCCGGGTTTGTCTCCTGATATGTCCAGAGATGCATTAGCACTGGCTAGAACAAACCAACAAAGAAGCGAGCTAACCATGGGGCCTGGCTCGCCGAGGCGCACCATATTCCTATACAAGAAACGATCCGTGTTTGGATGAAGTTCAGAGAGTGCTAGCTGATGAGCAATAGCTTCAAGGTGCATGGCGGACATAGATGATAGTGAACAATGGAAAGTTGACGGAACTCGCAAATTTTACAATAGCTCTCAATAATTCGTCACAGATTACTTTACCTATCTGCAGGCAATGCAAGTGTAAAGAAAGAAATCCGAAAGATACAGACGCTTCGGAGGACTGAGTGAACAAAGGAAACGAATCTCGTTTCCGAAGTTGTTCCTTGTGCTATACTTGCCCGTGCTCTGAAAGGTCGAAACTCATATGCGGTGATACTCGAAGGGCATCTTGGTGGAAAATACTGCTGCAAGTTACTCTGGCCTGGTATGATGGTACCCGTGAAATATTACAAGGCACTACCCCTGAATATTTGTCGGCAGCTAAGACGAACTAAGAATGTAATGGTCGTTCCTGGAGCCAAGTGTCAGACCTCGGACTGATACCCCACCCAGACTACTTGATATGAGACTATCCACTGATCCTGACCTTCGCCAATTGATCTTCGCGCTCATGTATAAAGTATGGGACGTATAGTGCACAACAATGTAAGTACATAAAGAGCTGGGTCGTTACTCAACTTACTCCTCTCTGCAAGCAGCATCTCTCAGGAATAGACATAACCTTTTCAATATGATGTCAAAGTCTCCAACTCTGAATATACAAGAGTCTTTGAGGACTAAGCGTCTCACGCTTGTGCCTCTCACGCAGGATCATCGAGAATATCTCTTCGAACTAGACTCTGATCCAGGTGAGATCATCCCACCCAGAAGCTGCCAGCATTCGATAGCAGCCTTAAAGGCCTGAGTCGGGCACCAAATTGTCATTGAAGAGTCTTGAGGAATAGTAAAAAAACACTTACTAATTAATTGGCAAAGCTGTCATGAAGTATATCGGATATGGGAAACCGCTCAGTGCCAGTGACTCCGAGATAGGACTCAAGTGCTTGCTGGAGCTTGCAGTATGTGGTCTCGGGTGCTGGGCTGGCTACGTGGGCAACGACTTCGTGGGGTGGTGGGTGCTGGCCGCTGGAGAAACCAAAGATACCCCGCCGCAGGTCGACATGGAGAGTGTCATTTTTGGCATGAGACTCTTGCCCAAGTTTTGGGGCCGAGGGTACGCGAAGGAGGGTTCATGTGAGCTCTTCCGACATGCTTTTGAGAATCTGGGGGTGAAGCAGGTATCGGCAGACGCGATGGCCATCAATACAGGTTCTCGGGCGACCATGGCAGCATGTGGGATGAGTTATATTCGGACATTCCATAACGAGTATCCAACTCCGCCGCCAGGGATTGAAGAGGGTGAGGTAGAATATCGGATCACTAAAGGTGAATGGTTATTACGGGGTAGCGGGATAAATTAAGGGGCGTATGTCAATATGATACGAAATTTTACTACTTCGCTCCACTAACCACAAGTACTCCAATGTTTCTTGTGAGGAAAGGAGGAAGAGCCCCTTGAGGAGCATAGTTGAATAGACAAGACCCATCTCTGGGATCAAACATCTTGTATATCTTTTCCCACATTGGGTCCCGCGAGTGGCGCTCAATAGCTGAGTGAAATGTATTCGGATCATGATTGATGTTGTATGGACATCAATTTTGGAATGGATGGCACCATCAAGCTATCCCACGCGCCGAGAGACGCCTTTGCCGGGGTTAAAACTTGGCAGCGCTCGACCCCAGTCCGCTCCGCCGCGGGGGGGAGGGAAGAAAGGGAAACAAAAGAGCATCCACACGCTTGGTGGGAGGCGCCTCTTTACTATATTCAAATTAGTACGGACTGGTCTTAATGTTTTTAATTCTGGGAAGAAACATGTTATGGTATATTTACGTAATTAGAATTGCGGCCGGACACACATCCGGATCCACATTCATGTCTGGGGACAAACACAAAAATGATATCAACCTTCGATTGGAGTTCGGGAGCCAAGGCGGAGAGTGCAGGGCTTCGAGAGTCTACTAGTATCTACAGTAACCTCCTAACTCCAGCCATATTGACGAGGATCAGATCTAATCTAATCATTCCATCAATCCATCAGATTAGATGCAAAATTTTTCCTTGCAAATGCTACGTCCGATACCGGTCTGCTGAGCTTGGCTTGCCTGGGAACCACTTGAAGACTCTCTTTTTCATCGGGACAAGACCTTGGCGACGTGGGACTAACTTGGATGCCCTGATCTTCTGATCTGATTAGATAAGAGAAACGGCCTCTCTTACTTGCATACGTCTCCAATTGCGATGCCTTTCTCAACAACCCTTGCTAACTTAGATCCTCAGATTATCCGAGATGTTTCTATGCTGTCCGACCCTCCCAGTAAAAATTCGATATTTTCTGGGCAACAAGCGCCGAGTTTGACGACGTGGTCTGAACTTCTGTGCAATATGTGACTTGCCAACTTAGACTGCACTTTCATGTTCTGCCACTCTCTAGCTCATGTATATACACCAGCAACACTGCGACATCTGCCAGTCTATCTCTTTGGAAGTTGTGTCCTACTGGGGACACTGTCCATTTGGAATATCTCCAGTTTGAGCCATGGCTGCCGATGGAGAAAAGGAGGCTACGGAGAGTCCACTAGCAACGAAGCCTTCGGAGGAACCCAACAGTGAAGGTGGCGTTCTCGGTAAAAAGATGAAGGGAATACTGACGGTATGTACAGTTCTGCCTCCATAGATTCATAGCCCATTGTACAGTTGCGCGACAGGATCGATAAAAAACATACATCGCTAACCTAATTTCAGTCTTTCAAAAGCTTCTTCATTTACTTCCAGCTGCTCTTTGCTGCTCAGCCAACATGGGTTGACATCGGTCTGATCATCTGTGGAACTCTTTCGGCCATCGGGGCTGGTATTCCGTTTCCTTTGATGGGCGTCCTGTTCGGGCAGCTCATCGACAACTTCAACAGTGCGACTTGCGCAGCCAATGCCAGTAACGCCGCGACAGCTGATCCCTTCGAGTATGAATCGACTATCAATGATAAGGTGATCAAGATGGCTTGGATCGGTGCCATTTGCCTCGTTCTCATCTATAGTCACTTGACTTGCTGGAATATCATCAGCCAACGCCTCGCACAACGCCTACGCACACGATATGTCTTTGCCCTTCTTCGCCAACCTCCTGCCTTTTTTGATACCCGTGGAGCTGCCGGGCAGGTTTCAAGTCGCCTCAATGGAGACATTACTGCCGTTCAGGCAGGTACCTCTGAGAAGGTTGGTAATATTATCACGACCATCAGTTTCTTTGTGACGGTCTTCATTATCGCTTTCTCCAAGCAACCCCGCCTCGCTGGAATCTTGGTATGCATGCTTCCTGCCTTCCTCGTCTCCGGAATTTTAGGCGGGCGATACGTGGGACGGTATGTTGGACGTCAAACAGTAGAAGCTGCTTCGGCATCATCCATTGCATCGGAAGCTTTGTCGCATGTTGCAGTGGTCAAAGCCTTTGGTGCGGCTCCCCGCCTCGAGGCCAAATTCGCAAGTCATATGGCCCAGGCTAAGAAGTTTGCTACGACGAGGGCTGCCATCACCGCTGTCCAGACCGGTCTGCTTTACTTTATTGCCTACTCAGGGAATGCGTTGGCTTTTTGGCAGGGCAGTCTCCTTATCGCGAACTCTGCAGCCAAGCAGGATGACGGTGCCAGCGTGGGGCAGATCTATGCCATTGTATATCTGCTAGTCGATGCATGTGTCATGCTGGGTGGCATTGCACCGACACTTCCCTTCTTAGGCGCCGCCATCGCTGCGTATGAGCGCCTCCAAGAGGATATCAAGGCTCCCTCGGCGATTGATGGCACCTCTGAAGCTGGAATTGTACTCCCCTCGAGCACAGCCAAATCAATTGCCTTTCGCAATGTCTCTTTCGAATTCCCTTCACGTGTAGGACAACCTGTCCTGCAGGAAGTGGACTTGAAATTCCCTGCAGGTAAGTACACGGCCATCGTTGGGCTATCGGGCAGCGGGAAATCCACAATTGCAGCCTTGATGGCTCGTCTCCATGATCCCACCAAAGGCATCGTAGAGCTGGATGGCCACGACTTGCGAGATCTCAATGTTCGTTCGCTGCGGAGCTTTATCAGCTTTGTACAACAAGAGCCGTCACTTCTCGACCGCTCCATTTTAGAAAACATTGCCCTCGGTCTAGTCAATTCGTCTAAGCCTTCCCACCAGCATCTCAAACCATTCCTAAATAGTCCTGTACTTGCTAATATAGCCTGCAAAAGCAAAGAAGCGCTCTCTGCAGCCACAACTATGCGCCCCGAACTAGCAGAAATTGTAGAACGTGTTCATCACGCCGCAGAGCAGGCTGATGCGGATAACTTTATAAGGCGCCTTGAGTCGGGGTACGGCACATCTGCCGGCCCGAGTGGCTCTCGCTTGAGTGGAGGACAGCGACAGAGAATTGCCCTTGCTAGGGCTTTGATTCGGGACCCAGAAATCCTTGTCCTCGATGAAGCGACTGCTTCCCTAGACTCGGCCAGTGAGCAGCGCATTCAACTTTCTGTAGAGCGCGCCGCTGCTGAGCAACGAACAATCATATCTATCGCGCATCGTCTCTCGACTATACGCAATGCTGATAATATCATTGTGATGCAAGCTGGCCGAGTCCTTGAGCAGGGCACATATGCCGAGCTGATGGCTAAGGACGAAAGTGAATTTGCCCGAATGGCAAATTTGCAGACCCTAGGAACCGTTGACAAAGCTGACAAAGGATCGGTATCAGGCGACTCGCTTGATGCAACAACACTTAGAGGCGGACACAGCGTTGAGTTACCAAAAGCCAAAAAGACCAACGACGATCGAATGGAAGAAAAAGATGTTAACAAAGATACAAAGGAGATCAAGGACTCAGAATTGGATATACCAAAGCCTTTTAGCTCCGTTTTGCGTGGTATCGCCTGGCTCATCCGACCGTCGCTCGGTTGGTTTACTATTGCAATGATCGCAGCCGTCTTTGTCGGAGCAACTTTCACTGGCGCAGGTGTCATCTTCGGTTTCACCGTCGGTGCTCTGAATCCCTGTCAGAGCACAGTTGAGAGCATCCTCTCCAGTGGCCGCCTCTTTGCTGGCCTTTACTTCATGCTGGCTGGTGTAGAGTTGATTGCTAACTTCCTTGCCTGGTGGGGATTCGGCATCGTAGCCGAAAGACTCCTTTACAATTTACGTGTTCTCTCTTTCCGATCGCTATTCGAGCAGGGTATCCATTGGCACCAGTCCGAGGGCCGCGATCCAACCAATTTGCTTGGTGTCATTACAAAAGATAGCGTGGCTGTTGGCGCGTTCAGCGGTTCCACGTTCGGTACCATCTTCGCCGTCTGCATGAATGTTGTGATCTCTGTTATCGTCTCACACATCTTTGCTTGGAAGATTGCACTGGTTTGTCTCGTAACAGTTCCTATACTGTTGGGTGCAGGCTTTATGCAGCTGCGCATGCTAGCCCGATATGAGGAGCGGCATCGCGAAGCCTTTTCCACAGCAACCTCACTGGCGACCGAGGCAATTCAATCGATTCGGACTGTAGCGGTGCTGTCACTCGAGAAAGAGTACATGGATTCTTTTATCCGTCTGCTGCTTCCACCAAAAAAACAGGTAGTGCGTGCCTCGGTCGTGACCAATATCTGGCTCGCCATCTCTTACACCACTGGTATTTTTGTTAATGCATTGGCCTACTGGTGGGGCTCGCAACTCATCATGAAGGGCGAATTCACACAAACAGACTTCCTTATAATACTCGTGGCGATGTTGATAAGCGCCCAGCTCTGGAGCAGCATGTTCTCGCTGGCACCTGAGTTCTCAAGAGCACGGCTGGCTTTATCACGCGTCATGAATGTCGTAAACCTGGGAACTAGCACCCACACTGGAGGAGCAGGGCGGGATCCGGCAAAGACCGGAGAGGATATCGAGGAGAAAATGAGTACAGGTAGTGTGGCAGTCAATAAGTCCCTCGGAGGCTCCAGCGTTGCCTTTGAAAACGTCTCTTTTGCCTACCCAAGTCGTCCCGAAATTTCTATCCTTGACCACGTTTCGTTTACCCTCGCACCAAACCAGTTCTGCGGTCTCGTTGGCCCCTCGGGAGCCGGGAAATCAACTATCATGAATCTCGTGCAGCGGCTCTATTTCCCCACTGCCGGTGCTGTGTTCATTGATGGAAAGGACATTTCTCGGCTCTCAGATGCTTTCCGTGAGAGTATTGCCATAGTCCCTCAAGAACCTGCTCTTTTTGACGGTAGTGTGCGATTCAATGTAGGATTGGGCGCTCCGCCCGGACACGAAGCTACGGTTGCCGAGATTGAGGAAGCATGCCGCCTAGCCAATATTCACGATGTGATAGCTTCGCTGCCAGATGGCTATGACACAGAATGTGGAGCGTCTGCTTCATCGCGTCTTTCAGGTGGGCAGCGACAACGTCTGGCAATCGCGCGTGCTTTAGTGCGGCGGCCTCGTTTGTTGTTACTTGACGAAAGCACCAGCGCCCTAGATGCAGCCAGTGAGGAGGCGCTTCAAAAAGGACTGGAGAGAGCCTCCCGGGGAACGACGGTACTGGCGATCACGCATCGCCTCCATACTGTACAGAAAGCCGACATCATCTTCGTGGTCGAAGGTGGCCAGATTGTTGATAGTGGTCGGCACAGTGAATTGATGGAGCGGAGGGAGAGTTATCGACTCAACGCGATGCAACAAATGTTGCAGTGAAGAGCAACAGCCGCTCACGTGTCTCCTTAGTGTATTCTTGAACAATACCTGGACATTTCATACTTAGACTATAGACTATAATAAATATGCTGTTCATCTGGAAATCTTCTTCTTTTACTACAGAACGATCAATATATGAAATAGCGGAATATTTAATTTATTCTCATTCCTCTCGCTCCTCCGAGTCAGCATTCTCGCCAGCTGTGACAATGTATGAGCTTAAATTTCTTCACCACACCCTACAGAACTCGGAATTAATCACACTCCAATGACCTGGGCATCCATACTCTAAGATAAGCATTGTTTCTCCTAGCTCACAGCGTGAAATCCAGAAAGTGAACTTTGGGGCAATTCCTCGCTTAATGATAGGGGGAAACATTTTCGGACTTTAATATTTGCTCTGGGCGAATGATCGATCCTCAACTTTCATTCAAGCTATAGTACAACGAGGCAGATCGCTTACTGGTTTTGTTACTACATGTAGCCCCCTGTTACTCAATTGAGTCCTCGCTTAGAGAGAGGGGGAAGATAACCAGAACAGCCAACGACTTAGCTTTAATACTTGGCAGCGATATTCTGACCAAGCTACCACCACATTGAAATTCTAATGTAAATCAAGCTCTAAAGTGGTACATCAAGATCCTCTATACCTCAAGAGGCATCACTGCGACCCAAAGCCGATGTATTTGGGGTTCTGTAGGTGATGATGAGGCGACCTGGGTGTATGTGTGACGTGGTAGCTTGGTAGGGTCAAAAACTAGGTAATTGGGTGTTCTCGAGAAGGGTATTGTGACTATAAGCAAAAGTTTTGATGTCTCGATCATTTAAGAGTGCTGTAGCTGCCTTTTGGGAGTACTAAGTGGTGGAAAGCGAGAACATTGGAGATAGAGATGGGCGGTAGCTGCCAGTTGGTTCCTTCGAAATCCAAAGAGATAAACTTTGGGAATAGCTATGTCTGCGAATCGGATATAGGGAGTCGAGTCTGGGTAATCATGTGCAGGATGTGGGTTAGAGAGGTCGGTGACATGCCGGTTTGTTAATGAGTGAGAATGTGAGAGGATTCAGAGGAAGCAAAAAGAACAATGATTTCAAATCTGATAATGTCCCAGATTTCTGCAACATGGGTATTGTGCAACACAAGTATAGCCCGCTAGTAAAAGTTCATTAATTAATCACGTAACCACCATCAACTACCTGCAAAACGTACGTTAGTACAGCTCAAGCCTCGTCTCAGAGAAGAAGCTCACCAAAGCATGGCCCTGTACGAAAGACGCTTTGCTGCTACACAAAAATAAACAGACATCAGCAACCTCCTGTGCGGACCCCATACGATCCATGGGCGCGAGTGCAATAGCTGGTTCGAGTGCCGCGGCGAACTCAGGGTCGTTCTGGGTCATTGGTGTTCTATCCGATCAGCAAGAGTGGATCCGGGAGAGGAAGGGGGAACAAAAGAACGTACGCGATTATACCTGGACAAACACAGTTGATTCTGATATTGTCCTTAGAGTAGTCGATTGCATCACTTTTAGTCATTGATATGACTGCCGCTTTGGACGCGCAATATGCCGCTGGTTCTCATTGTCAGCTCTGTTCCGCCTTGATTTGACCCAAAGTTGGTATGGACTCACGTGCGTTCGGTCGAGAGACGACTCCCAGCTGACTCGCGATATTCACAATACTGCCCCTATTCCCCAACCTTCCATCATGTGTTGGAAGAGGTTCTTGCTTCATCATCTGCGCGAGCTCTGCACGTGACGAAAGCCATGTGCCTCGGTAGTTGATGTTATTGATTAAGTCGAAATTATAAGCACTTGTTGAAGTTGAGCGCTCGTTATTACCAATTACCCCTGGCTGAATTTAGATCTCTAAAATTTTGACGTGATAGGAAGTAAATCTTACCAGCAGCATTCACAGCATAATCTACTCTCCCCCATTTATTAACAGCTGCTTGAACCATACATTCAATCTGCTCCTCCTCTAACATGTCGACTTGACATATGAGGATTTCTACAAAAGCTGATACCTCTTTCATGTATTTCTCGGTCTCGAGGAGACCCTCGCGGTTGCGGTCACATATCGCAACCTGTGGACATCCTTCTAGAGCGAAGGAAATGGCAATCGCGCGTCCGATTCCTGGTGAACACCTTGATATCAATACAGGTTCACAGATACAAGAGCTTATGGAAGGTGCGTTTCTAAAAGAATTTAAGCATGAAGGGGAGCTTGGTATCCGTACCTGAAGCCGCACCGGTTACCAGAGCCACGCCGGGGAACAAGGTCATACTTTGGCGTTTGAGGCTCTGTCAGAGGAGAAAAAGGTAGGAACAACATCCGAAAAACAAATGTCGATACGAGGATGTAGCTTCACTTCAGTTGCGGTCAGGGACGTCTCATGATCTCATCCCAACTTTGGATTACTTTGGGTTCCTAAAGTGGGGTCGCTTGGCTCGGATTAGCATTCCGGAGTGGGAACAACTGTGGATATGACGGCATTCATTGATCACAAGGCCTACAGGCGATGGTTCCACAGTAAGAGAGTGTAGTAGCACAAGATCCAATAAATACGCGGCTAAGGTACGTTGTTGGACGGTGAGGGAAGTATTCCGAATTTTCAAAAATCAAGATTTGATATTGCTGATCTGGCTGCACTTTCATTCGACAACCCATCCTTTGCCGGGTATCTTCCTCTGCACTACCTTCCTCGCGGGTAACGGCCACCCAATACCGCCAGTTCCCTCGGCTCGTAAACTTGGGATGACCCAGCACTCCCTTTTGTTTGCAGCGTCTCCTTGGCCCAGCGTCTTCGGTAGGACGTCTTTGATTGGCTTGCCGTAGTGCAGCAGCGGTGTCCCCTTTGCCAGCGCAGCAAGTTGTCCGCCAGTGATGTCCGCCAAGGCGTGCATTCGGGTCTTGGGGACCTTCTGCGGCGTCGCTGCTGCAGGTGCGGCTCGTTGAAGGTAGGAGTAGACAATGTACTCGGGACATTCCTGGGGACTGACGTGAGCCAGTGGGGAGGAGGGATGGATGTAGACCGCCTTCTCATCATCGTCCCGCTTGATGTGAGATGGAAGTAGCGTAACGTACGGTACATCGATGGCTCGCGTAGTTTTGCGTCTCATTTCCGGTGGATTGGGAGATAGGTCTGCTCGCATTGCAATGTGGTCTATGAATCCAGCAGCTACCATTTGTTTCAGGGCTTTGACTTGCTTTGCAGAAGGTGGATCGAGCTTGTCTTGAAATTTAAGACCCGCAAAAGCTGGTATATGGGTTTGAAGAAGATGCGTGATTTGTTTTCGAAGCTGCACTATCTCTTTCAAGACCTTGTACCTGACAAAATGTGCTTTACACCAGGCCTCAGTGGGCTCATGCGCAAATTCCCCCACGACTTGAAGAAGTTTGATAGCATCAGATTTGTCATCGAGGAAACAGAAATCTTTCTGCACCTTGTTGAACTGTCGTTTGATATTGTTGCGTAGGTCCTCTTCGAGTCGATCTGCACTTGTGAAGTACGAGTTTTCGTCTCTCACGATAGCTGCAGGTACAACCTGATTCTCAGGAATGAAGAAATCAGGAGCAGACAGTCCCGCAACAAGTGCGATCGTATAGGGTAGGCAGTCGTGTAGGTGCCCGACAAGCAGTATTCGGGCAAATCGAGGAGCAACAGGAAATACCGTCATGGTTGAACCAATCGGCGTGATCTGTCCAGTTGGTGATAATGCTGACAAGTATGTCAGAAGCTTCTCCGAGCTGGCGAGACTTTGGCGATCCGGCGGCGTTGGAAATGGAAAGTTAACCACGTGCTGAAGGTTCATAGCTTTCAACTGTAAAACGATGCCCTCGATAGGCGATCGCAATATCTCTGGCTCGGCGAATTCTGGGAAGTCTCGCTCATAGACAGCCGAAGAATAAAGTCGATAACAGTGGCCTGGACCTGTACGTCCAGCGCGACCAGCGCGTTGGCTCGCACTGGCCTTGCTGATCCATCCAACATCATAGCTCTGAACCCCAGTCATCTTATCGTACTTTTTCTCCTTTGACCGTCCACAATCAAACACGAAACGAATGCCTGGGATCGTAAGACTCGTTTCTGCAACGTTAGTGGCCAAAATAATGAGCCGCGAACCGTCTGGCGGTGGCTCAAAAACCTTCAATTGTTCTTTCGTGGGCAAGAGAGAGTAGAGTGGAAGAATGTGCATTTTGGTTGGACCAGTGTCGGCATCGTCTTCTATATTGAACTCCTCGTCGTCTAGATTAATATCGACCTCATCCTCTTCGTCGTAATCATCGTCATTATCGTCCATTACATCACCGAAATCAACATCTTCAGCTTCAATTGGAGCGTCTCTCCCAGATATCCGAACTTGAGATTTTGGTGTCGTTTGACCGATTCGAAAAGACTCTTTGAGTTGTTTGCTCAATTGATTTATCTCATTCAGTCCTGTCAAGAACACGAGAAACCCACCAGGGGGCAATTTTTTGTGTCCCCTACTTATTTTCCTGAAAGCATCTTCAACATAATCGTGATGGGTCTTTCGCGCGAAGTGATTAACAACTGCATATTGTCTTCCCTCAGCTTGTAGAACCGGAGGCGGTGTAGAAAATAAGGTGGAATTCTCAGTAAAATCTGTCACTCTCAGCGTAGCTGACATGATGATGAGTTTCAGGGGTTTAATTGAAGGATTCTCCGTTGCCATTTCCTCTCGTAGCTTCACAACTCGACTCAGCATCCCAATCAAAATGTCAGTATTGACGGTCCTTTCGTGGGCCTCGTCGATGACGATCGCAGAGTACTTTCGTAAAGCAATATCTTGTGCAACTTCTCGCAGCAGGACACCATCAGTCATGAACTTGATGGCGGTGTTGGCATCAACGCTACCCTCAAATCGAATCTGATATGCAACGCATTTCCCATGATCGCCCAGCTCATCACCGACACGCTTGGCCATACTGACTGCTGCAACTCTTCGAGGTTGGGTAACACCAATCATTCCTGGTGTAGGTGAGTCTTTTGATCCATAACCAGCTTCGTAGAGAAACTGGGGAACTTGAGTGGTTTTTCCAGATCCAGTAGCACCATAGACGACCACCAAGTTATTGTTATGTATCGATTCCATGATCTTTTGTTCTTCAGCAACAACTGGGAGTTTCAGTCGCACATTCTGAATTTCGGGCGTCCTCGTGACTGTGACACTGTATGCCTTTCGATCATCATTGGCAGTTTTTCGCAATTCTAATGGCAATGGGTCTTGCTCTAGAGACCTAGGCTTGAATCCTGCGACTTTAGGAATTTCCAAGATGTTCGAAATGTTGGGTACAGGCTGAAATCCAAGAGCTTCATTTACTTGCTGAGTTGCCCAAGCCTTGAACGCTGAAGATCTTTGCGGCCGCGGTGAAACCATATCACTTTCGTCTTCGGAAGATGAGTCTTCCGAATCCTCACTCTCAGTTCCGGCAGATTTCATGTCCGATTCTGATGTCGATTCTGAGCTCTCTTTATCCGAAGCGTCTGATATATCATCGTAACCATTCATAGACGCCTCACTCTCCGTGTCCATCTCAGAAGCAGAACTGAATCCTTCCCATTCCAGCTCCTTTGGGGCTTCATGCTTGAATGATAATTTAGACTTGACACCTCCTCTTCGCTTCCGCCTCTTCAAAAGGGGGTTTCCTTCCTCGTCGACATCTAAGGGCCTCTTAAGACCGGCACCGACACTAACAGCAGATTGCTTAGGTTTTATTGAAACTGTGATTGGTGCTTTAAATAGTGCTCTGCCAGCTTTCTCCTCTTCTTGGTCGTTGTCTGAGACACTCTCATCTTTCAGCTCTCCAGCATCTCTGATCATCCTCTTCTCAAAAAGAAGCTCATCGTTATCCCCGTCAATATCAATTCCAGCTTTGCTTTCATTCAGTGCTCTCTCAAGTCTCTGTCTCTTCGTCTCCCTTCCTTGTCCCAATCGACTACTGCTCTGATAAAGGCTTGTATCTGTCCGGGACTTGGCTAAGCCCGCAATCAATTCTCGATTTTCGTCCTTCTTCAGCTTTATCTCTAGATATTTCTCCAGACGTTTTGCCTTTTTGCCACTTATTTTGGATCCTTGCGCCTGGATTTCTTCTTTCATGCGACGTTTCCTCTCTTCTCGGTCTGTATGTGAAGCGGGGACTATTTCCACGGCATTGGAGTCAACAGCAGGTTGCTGAAAGGCGCCCTCATTCTGTCGTCTTTCTCGTTCTTTGACCTTGTGTTTTCGCTGCCGGGGGACAAATTTGCCCATTTTTCGCGAGATGTCAGAACATTACTCTGGATTGAGATGTTCTTCCTCGAACTTTTAGCAAATATTTCCGTTCTGCCAGATGCCTCGCTGAGAATGGATAGGCGGTGGCTAGACGAGGCTACAGCCCTGCGGATGTCTTACCTGAAGCACCTCAGGAACACCGGAGTCCGACTCTACAGTTTGACTTCATTAATAACATGTCTGTTCCTACGATATCACAAAGTCTTCAAAATGTGGTTATTTGCGAAGATGTTGAGAATTCTTCCTTTCCTGCCGCAACGAAACACGCCGTAGGAGTAGTGAATGGTATACAAACGGATGTCTCTTCTATATACTTCTCGGACAAGATTCTGATCACCATCTCTCAAGAAGGACGGTTATCACAATGGGTATGCTTCCCAGTATTGCTGAAAACCCCATTACTTAATTAATCGCTACGCAGGTCCAAGTCGCGCTCTCCTCGGCATCACCGACCTCATTCGATACTGCGTTACCATCAGACAACGAGGATATGCTTCCACTTGGGCATTTGACGCCCAAGACTTTACTTGGTGCAGGTGGTGAGCAGCGAGAGACGATTGGCCATCTATATGCGAGCCAAATCGCGAGTTTGATCGCTACAAGAAACCCGGACGATACGAGAACTGTTGTGGTTGGATTTGGACTGCCAAAGATAAACATAGAGAGGGAAGGGTTTTTTGATATGCTAGAATTAGTGCAGAAGGTTATATGAGGTATGGTGGTTGTTCGGAGCGCGGACTTTTCTCTATTTAGTCAGGTCTACAGGTTTGAAATCGCCCAAACTTTGAATTGCTTCAAGCCACCCCTACTGGCTAAAGTTTGAAAACACAGTGGACTGCTACGATGCCACAAAAGACATGAAGTGATGTTGAATTCTCTCCTCGCAACTCACTTCTAATTTACTATACAGCAACAATGTGGGCACTACGCACTTGCTCTACTAAATCATGTTTCCTTTTGAATTCATCTGCCTCACGTTTGAATCGTAGCTGACACCCTATGCCAGGATTAGCACGCTCTGGAGTTTTCGAAGGTGGAATATACTCACAATCACCGCATGATATAGGCTCATATTTAGGTGGATTATTTGCTGAAGTACACGATGGTACAACGCCTTCAACGCAATTAAAGTTGAGACCCAGGCTATTGTCAGCGACCAATATCTCACACATGGAATGAACCTACCAAAGAAAAATGGCATCGATACTCGCTCCACCGTCGATCGATTATATACTCTGTGAACAGTACTCTTGTACATGTCGTTGCATAGCCGCATCATGAAGTCGCCAATATTCACTACGAAGGTCCCCTCAACTGGAATCGCTTTTATCCATTGCCCATCACGGTTCAAAACTTGCAGACCGCCAGTCATGTCTTGCCAAAGAAGAGTGAACAACTGAAGATCCGTATGGCTACCTAGACCAACCGAATTATTTTTCGTTTCCTCGTCAGTTGTTGTCGGATAGTAGTTGAAAACTCCATCTGCCCCTGGAAATGTTGTTCTGCTATCGAAGTAGTTCTCTTCCAGACCAAGACTCAGTGCAAAGACTTTCACGAGTTTCCTGGCCAAAGTCAAGCACGACGCCCAGTAAAACAAGACCTCCTTCTTGAATCCAGGTAAATGGGAAGTTCCCTCCCAGACGAATTCTTCACCTCGGATCCAAGGCTTCACATCATCCGGGATTGCACTCAGATCTTTCGTATCAGGATCGTATTGCGGATCATACCTCCAGCCCAGCTGATAGTAATGTTAGCATTTCTACATCGGCTCCTTCGACTTAAGATTTTACAGATTCTTTGATATCAACACTTTCCCCTGGACTGATATTAGTACTTCTCGCACCATTATATCCATTGAAGAACTTCGATTTCTCTTTGCTCACTCGCGCTTTCTGCTCCGAGGACTGTGTAAAGAAGCTTTGTTATTCAGTAGGGTATCTTTTTCCCCGATATCAACGACTTACGCCAATAATTGTTTTCTCGCATCGGAAATCGTTCTGTCCTCAATATCATGGTTCTTAATGTAGAAGAAACCTGTGTTCACAGCAGCTGCTCGGATCTGCTTCGAGAGATCCTTGCGATCCTCAAAGTTATGCGATGACAGATAAGCCAGGTCGATGATTGGGATTTCCTCAGCGGTACAATCTCGCGGAGGAGTGTTGAGAACATCTCGAAAGACAGGGCCATATGCCGTACGCAATTCCAACTTTGACGTTGAAGGCGGCATGGTGGTTGTTGTAGAAATATTGGAGCTTCTTAAAGATCCGTCGATTAGCCCCCTACGAAAGATTGAGAGGACCTGGATATACTTGATATCCGACCGACGAGAGGCCGAACGGTAAGTTCTCCGCTTCTTTTATGGAGCACCGCGCTGCCTACGATACAATTCAGTCAACTCACATATCCCAGACGTGATCCCCGATACTTGGTTCTCGACGGTCCTCGACGGTCCTCGACGGACCCCGCCGATAAACGCGATACAACGTATGATATGCAAAGACTCTCTCTTGTCTTATTCGGAATACTTATCGCGAAAGTATAAAAGCGCACGTGATGTGAACCCCATTTTTGGAAACTTATCTTTATCATTTCCGCTACATATCCCCGAGTTTCGTTCGGGGACCTCACATAGCTTTGTGCTTCATAGTCGAGAAGTGAAGCTTGGAAGACCGGTTCAAAATGTCCTTTCGCCGCTTGAGATAGAGAACCATCTCGGTTATAACATGTTTGTTTACATGCGGGTGTTTTAGTAGGGATTGGAAGACCTGAGCCAATTTTCAGGCATTTTGAATCTTGATGTTCTCATTATTACGGCTTTCCTATCATACCAGTGCCCACTTTGATAGGACTTGCATCTTGGCTGCTTCATGCGAGGAAGCGTGCGATAAGAATAATGGGGTGCAAGGTATAAATCGTGGTTCAACCCTCACACACAATCTAGGATCTGAAACGACGGGAACTCCCATTTATCATTCAAAATGGCTCGCAACATCATGAGACGGATCAAGGAGGGCATTCCTGCACCTCACTTGAAAGCAGCTGGTGCTGATAACGTCGACCCAGCAGATAGATGGCTAGATAATGACAATATTCGGCCATTAAAACTGGCGGACCGGACATGGAATCTCTGGACCTATCTCACTTTCTGGTTCTCTGCTGGTAATTGGATTTCAGCGTCCTTCGTTCAGCACTAATACTTGATGATCATGACTAACGACACCCAGTGGCCACCGTTTCCAATTGGTACGCAGCATCAAGCGCCCAGGCTCTTGGTTTGAGTATGTGGGAATCTGTAGGATGCACTTTTGGCGGCCAGTTCCTGATTGCTGTCGTGATTGTTTTTAACGGCCGTGCTGGAGCGAAGTATCACATGTGAGTTTCTATGCAAACTTTGGATATCATCATTAACACACCCCATAGCGGATACCCAATTCTCAACAGAGCTTCATTCGGTGTCTTTGGTGCCTGGTGGCCTACCTTCAACCGTGCTGTGATGGCAATCGTCTGGAATGGCGTAAATGCCGTCCAAGGCGGCCAATGCGTCTATGTCATGCTTCATGCTCTTACTCCAAAGATTGCCAACCTTAGAAACATTATGGGTAGTGGATCAGCCCTCGACTCTGGTGGCTTCATAGGCTTTGTGATATTCTGGCTATTGACATGCTGTTTCCTGGTCATTCCAGTACCAAAAGTATGTTCCGCAATCCTCAAACGTCTTCAAAGACATTTCTCACATCTGCACAGATGAGAGGTCTGGTCTACACTAAACTCATCGTTTTCATAATATCAGCTGTCGCAATGCTCGCTTGGACAGTAACCAAGGCCGGTGGCATCGGGAGTGTCGCATCGCAACCAGGCACCGCTGTGGGATCTAAGCGCTCCTGGCTCATCATCCGTTTCCTCCTCCTTGGGGCCGCTAACTGCGCAACATTCGCCTCCAACGCTGCCGACTATCAACGGTACGCCACCAAATCCTCCGACGTAATCCTCGGTAATCTTCTAGGATTTCCCATTTCCAATCTCATCGTCTCCATAGTCGGGAACCTCGTAGGCGCGAGCTCGCAAAAGGTCTTCGGCGAGGTGATCTGGAATCCCCTTAATTACCTCGACATGCTGCAAACGACTGATTACACATCCGCAAATCGTGCTGGTTGCTTTTTCATCGCAGCCTGTTTTACATATTCCGCAATCTTCTCTTCCATTTTCGAAAATTCCCTGCCAGCAGGGAACGATATCGCGGCCCTCTTCCCCAAGTACCTGTCCGTACGCAAAGGATTCTTCATCTGCGCCGTAATCTCATTCGCTATCAACCCCTGGTATCTCCTCGGCTCTGCAAGTATTTTCATATCTTTCATGTCGTCCTACCAGATCTTTCTCTCCGCCATAACCGGTGTGCTACTATGTCACTACTACATTGTCACCCGTGGTTACTTGAACGTCGATGACCTTTATACCAGCCGCAAAGATGGTGTCTACTACTACATTTATGGCTGGAACTGGCGCGCTTACCTCGCCTATATCATCGGCATCATCCCTAATTTCTATGGCTTTCTGAATAACATGGGTGTGGCTGCCCCAACGGGTGTGACAAGAGCGTATTATTTTGCTTATCCCATAGGCCTGTTGTTAAGTTTTGGGACGTATTGGGCTTGCTGTCTGTGGAAGCCACCAGCGTTGACGTTCCCGTTGAGTGAGTGGCACGAGCCGAAGGATTATGTGAGGCCAGAGGAGAGAGGCGAGGTCTTAGAGGCCGTGGAGGATGTGGAGAGCGGGAGTAGAGCTGGTAGTGCGAAGGGAAAGGAGGGCGACTAGATAAGTTACGGCTTTCCGGACGGTGCAGTACGTGGTAGGTTAGGATGTTGCAGTTAAATGTTGGCGTATACTTATTTCAATCCATTTGATTGAGTTGTTACAACCGGCTTCTATTTCTTAGTTTAGGGAGTCGAAGATGCAATAGGTAAGTGATGTTTGTGCCTTTTTAACCTTCCACCCCCTGTAGGCGTATCAAACAGCCGCCGGGCACACATATATCCCGAAACTCGAGGGAGATCCGGACAATTAACTACTTGTCGGCTGGTAGCATTAGCAATATATGTTGGCTTTAAAAACATCCACATTATGCCATTATATCAATTGACAATGCATGGGACAGGAAGCACTGAAATATCCTACCAGCTTAAGTCTGTCCTAGTTATTACATGCGGTGTGCTTTCTTCTCGCCGTCCAATTTCTAGATGAGTCACGTGATACAATATATATATCTTTGTTCTGGAGGGTTTCCTTGACTGACCAAAGTCTTCGATAGACGAAGTGGAAAATATTAGAGCTGAAGAATACGTAAGAGTACAAAGCCGTCCCACAAATCTATACCCACAACCAAAATCAAAGCACTTCCAGGAGAAAGTTGAGAAGCCCTAACAAATGAACGCTTCTGCCTCCTACTCTGCTCACTTTGCCTCCCCAAACTTGTCAACAATCCATAGGCAAAACTCTTCCCAATCCGCATTCCACTCCTGGATCCTCTGCGCGCGAATACCGCTCCCGGATTCCCCATTCGAAACATCCTGGAACCATTCATTGTCAGATTGGTCCTCGAAAGCTGACCAACGAACAGAATTTTGAGCCAGTGAACCCTGTATTCAGGTTAGCACCGTTCGTCACGCAACTATTCATTTCATAAGCTTACCAAGCCCGCCAACCCAAGATTGTCCCATCCCTGTAGCGCCTGCCAGAAATCATGACTCAATCCAGCACTTCCTTGCCCCATCATACTTGGATCATCGTTACTCAAACTCGCCTTCACGCCTGTAGCTAGTAACGCGGGTAACGGATGCATCTTGATGCTCGCTGTGTATCGCAATACTTCGTTTGAAATCGGACAACACTCCACCAACACCTGCTGCTCTTTTACCATATCAATCAACAAGGGATGTTTATATAACGAGAATGCATGGCCCAGGCGCCGCGACTTGAGGAGAAGCGCATCGTACAAATTGTCGTCGGTTGAGGTGCCTGAACCCAGGGTTTCCCCGGCATGGAGGAAGAATGGGATAGTGAGATTCTTGAGCACGAGTTGGGATTGAAACCAGAGCAGAACGGGGGAAAGAGAATACAAGGTACGGCCAAGATCTTCTGGACCGACGAGATCGTAACCTGAGATCAGCGTGGGATAGAGGATTTTGGCTTGCATACACAATTTCATGTCTGAATTAGTCAGTGAGTCTGTAGATGTAACAGTGGAAGTTCGGGATAGATACCTTCAATTATTGCAGCATCGTCGAAACTCCGTAGTGTGTCCCAGATCAGGCGACAACCCCAGAATGCCCTTTCCTTCTGATAACCAGCTTCTGACAGGGGATCTTCAGGCGCCAATGTGTCAAAGACACTCCGGAGAAGCGCTTTGGATCGTTGTACAGCTACAGTATCTGCGGTATTTGGTACCAGGTAGTGCACATACTTCGGCCTCAAGTCGGACAGTTCTGCGAACATCGTTGACTCTATGTCCCTCGGTGCGGTATTACCGAACCCATTCCCAAGCTGGTCACTATACTGATAGAGAAAAGCCGCCAAGCCCTTGAATTTAGAAGAAAACTCAGATTCATCATCCTTTGCGATAATGTTCACAACAGAATTAAGCTCATCTTCCAAGATGCGAAAAGCTTTGATGTCGATATGTGGTGCGTTCATGAAGCGATCAATCTCCTCCTTGAGAACCCTCACCAGCTGCAGTCTATTCTCCACCAGCTCTATCTCACCCTCCAACCTAAAACTCCTTGTCATTCCCCGAAACTCAATCCACTTCACACCATCCTCGTACGCCGTCCTTAGTAACCTCCTGACAAGCTTCCTCGTAATGGGTTCATAGAACGCAACCGGTGTGATAATAACGAATGCGGACTGCAGTTTCCGCCAGATATCATCTACACCGAGATGATTTTGAACAGCCTCCGATTGCGTCACAGAGCAACGTCCTTTCATCCACCTCAAGAACCCGGGAATTCCGCCGTCCGGAAATGTTTCTGCTGCTGCTCTGAGAGGGACTTTGGTGTGCTGAAGATAGTGCCCCTGCCATATCGTAGAACCGCCAGCCTCGACACTTTTCGAGAATTCGACCTTCACAATAGCCTTTTCGCGGATATCAGAATCTATGAGCGCTACTGATGCGGAAATGACCATCCCGGGGGTATGAATGGCTTGATCAAATAGCCATTCGAGATCGACCGTTGCTCCAAGATGGCAGTGCAGGAGGGAGCCTTTCGGCATTTTTTGTACGATTTTCCATAGTTTGGTGCTTTCCATGTGGTTCCTGGCGGAGTTGAATATCATGCCGGGAAACAACTCTTCGGATTCCAGGGAGGCATCTTCGGCGGGGTGATTGCTGAACTGGCTCCATATTGAGTGGTGTTCTTCAAGTCGAATTTGAGAGACAATTTCGCATGCTTGCTTCGCTACTGGGGATAGAGATTGCCGGAAATCATGATCTGAGGGAGTATGTATTGAGCGCTGCTTTTCTAGGCACAGATGACAACTTACCGCTTCTTTGTCTATTCTCACGTGATATCATGTCTGAGCGGCTGTTGGAAAACTTTTTCGTGAGAGTGAGATTTTCCGGACTGTTGTGGTCCATAATTGAGGTGGATGCGCTTAATCCTCTGGTTGATGGGTAAACGGAAGGTGCTGTGGATTTCAAAGAGCATGTGTAATATAGGTTCATCCTTGAATAAGCTTTGAATGACTCATCCCGGCGAACAGAAGTGGACCATAGCAGGACTCGACGAAAACTACATATCAATACAAGACATTGACGTTGTAATATAAGATCAGCGTATGTTCGTCGGTAACCGTTGGCAAGACATTTCAAACCACGAAGAGAAATGATAATGATGATTTCCGTTGTTTGCAGCTCCAAATCATGATCAGCAATAGCTAGGTCCAATGGCCAGGGTTCAGTCAAGATTACCCTTCCTCTTCTCAGAGACATCTGATCCGATTTATCCAAATTGTGGCTACCGCGATTCTCGTGGCTAAGGCTGCCTTTAGCTACACCTACAAAGACTTGCTCGCTTAAGAATGAAGGTTTCTGCCTTCGACGTATTCCCTGAAGTTTTCTCTGACCATTTCAACATCTGCAAGGTGATGACAGTGCTGGCTGCAGCATACAGAGGTAGGAAAATAGAGCCATTGGATTGTAATTCGGCGGATGGATGATGGCTTGCATGGCATGGGATCGATGAATCTTGAGTTTAGCTCCAGTTAGTTTGCAGGCTGCAGCTTCAGGCTGCAATGGAAGGAGGAACAAAAGCTTGGAAATGCGGTTCGTGGTACCAGGCAGACCGAAAAGTATGTTTTCATACCCCCTTAACGTGGTCTCAGACACTATGGTTGAGACACTACATAGTGAGTGGCCGCTTGAAGTATATAAAATAAGATTTGGTAGATCCAGAAACCCCGCTCATGGCGACACCCAATTCTATCTGTCCATAATACTGGCATACCATGAAAGGAAAGGAAATTGCTAAACAAACTGCTGATCATAACCATGTTTTTGCTTTGATACGGAAACATTTTTTGTTGTACAAAAGCCGAAAAGTGGATATAATGGAACGTGAGCTAGACCTCCTTGTCTATTTCCCGTCGATAGTTGCATAACTCCGTTTGGAGGAGGGGGAGGGAAGGGGATTGGGTCCGGGTCGGAGATATTCTGAGAAACCGAGTTGTCAGAAACTTTTGAAGATATGTGCTCGTTCCCGAGACATCGTCTCGGCACGGCTCGGAATACATACGAAAATAAAAGCACCAAAACTCTGTGCAGAACCCAACTTACTCAAGTTAATTGGCATTTGAGAACTAATCGCTCTAGTGTGCTCACAAAAGTTGATCGACTGAAGATCAAGATTGTCTCCAAATGGGTTGCCTTGGAACAGGAAGAGTACAGAAAGGTCGATAAACCAAAGTCAGCAGCTACCCGTTGCTCAAGTGGACCGCCGAAATGCTGCTGACACGTTCTCGTTCCAAACTCTGGATATTGTCATATTCCACTTGATCGATATTCCCTAGCCCTTCGAACATGCGGGGGGTAGCGGGCCAGTTTCGGGGAGGGTGATGCATAGAAAATAAGGCTAGCTCCTTTAAGCCTCCTTATATTCTTTCCCGTCGTCGTAAGTTAGTCGCAATTATCCTCATGGAGTCCAAATAGCTGTTCGTATTCCTAGAGATTGCCCTTTATCCGATTTGCTTTTGACATATCGACCTCAGCACGGTATGGGATACTAGCCCCAATAAACTCGCTCATATATTTTCGCAGACAATCGTGTAAATGCACCTGGGATTTCAGGAAGTGGAAATCCATCACGAACATGGCCCAAGTACTTGATATAAGAACAAGAGGAACGATTCGCTCCTTAGACCAGCTTTGGACCACACGCCCTTCGTTATGAGACAGTCTGGCAGCCAGTACTGGCAGGCACTTGCCCAGATCAAAATAGTGTGGTGTTCCAATCATCACACTGGTGAGGAAATGATATTCACGTAGACCACGCGAGTTCATATGATCTTGGTTTCGCCTGACACTGTCGCCACAGTAGTTTGGCAAGAATGGGGGTCGGGTCGCGTGGGAAGATGCTACGTTGCATAGATGAGGTCGCGCACTGAAATTGGCGCGGTTGCTGGGAAAATGACCGCTAGCCGCGCCTTAAACCCCATAATTCAGCGTCCGAGGCGCTAAATCTTCAGGCTCTTTTTCGCGACCCGTCCATACTGTGGGTCGACTGGCCCTGATTACGAGGTTATTTATCTTAATTACGGTATGTCACAGTAAAAATATGGAAATTGGCATACAATAATAGCCGCGTGATGAGGCCCTAAACCTACCTCAGGTTTCCTTCGCCAGTCTCGCAAACCCCACAAGATCTTCGAGCGAGCGATGTCACGTATCAGAAGATCGAGGTCTCGACCTTAAGTATGCCTTTGGAGCCTGTAGCTGAACTACCAAAGATCATCAAGTCAACAGGACGGTGTCCAGGCATCAACATAAGCCTAGCCTTCCTAAATGGCTTCCCCTCCAACTACTCCATGGTCCGAAGACGAGTTGAAGGCTAAAGTAGGACAGGTATGTTTCGCTTACATTATATGTTTGCCAAAAATACTGTATCTTTGGCTTTTAAACCTCCTTCTGTAATTCTATTTTCTATGGTATCTGTTTCATAAATCATGTTATCCAGTCGTCAAAAGTACCAAAGCTATAATTTCAGATGTTAACCCTCGCTCATGCTCTCTCATGAGTCATGATCTTTATCAACTTCTGGAATGTTTATTGTTTCAGAGAAGTGTGGAAGAGCGTGTTACTGACAGAGAGTAGCTCTTCGTTGTTGGCTTCCACGGTCACGTGGCCAGTGATGATATTAAAACGCTTATCAATATACACAGGATTGGAGCGGTAATATTATTCTTACGCAATGTCGACAATGCTACCCAACTCTTGAGCCTCACGAATTCTCTCCAAGAGACAGCAAAAGAAGCCGGTCATAAACAAGGTCTCTTCATCGCTATCGACCAAGAAAACGGTCTTGTAACTCGGATCAAGTCCCCAATCGCAGCTCAACTTCCCGGCTCTATGGCCCTTGGAGCTACTGAGGATGCCGAGAATGCGTACAAGATAGCTTCTGCAACAGCCGAGACTTTGAAAAGCTTTGGTATCAATACGAATTATGCCCCCATCGCCGATATAAATTCTGAGCCCAAGAATCCTGTAATTGGGGTACGTTCTCCTTCTGATAATCCAGAGACGGTAGGTAGATTTGTGTCAGCTCAGATCACAGGACTCTCGGAAGGAGGTATTATCCCTTGCGTGAAGCACTTTCCTGGTCACGGAGATACGGCTGTTGACTCCCACTACGGACTTCCGATTATCAATAAGAGCAAGGCTCAATTGGATGCTTGTGAGTTGGTGCCATTCCGTAGAGCGGTGGCTTCAGGTGTGGAATCTATCATGACAGCACATATTGCGATGCCTGGTATTGGTGATCCGAGTTTAGAGGATGATCATCCTTCAAAGAAGGTCCCTGCAAGTTTGAATTCTGATGCTATCAAAATATTGAGAGAGGAGATGAAATATGATGGGATGATAGTGAGTGATTGTTTGGAGATGGATGGCGTGAGAGCTACATTTGGTACCGAGAAAGGGGCTGTGCTGGCTCTTAAGGTAAGTAGCCTCATTCTTTGAGGACTGTCTATAGCTCACAATGAATAGGCCGGAACCGATTGTATTATGATATGTCACACAATGTCTGCCCAGGTTGGTGCAATCGAACAAGTCATCGAAGCTGTGAAGTCGGGAGAATTGTCCCAAGATACTATACAGACATCGGTGAAGCGGGTAGAGGCTCTCAAGTCGAAATACGTTCCTGCCTTTCCCACAGTTCCTGTTTCAAGTCTAGTAAAAGCAGAGGAGAGGAATATTAGACATGTAAAGCTTGCATCGGAAGTCTACGCAAAGAGCACGACTGTTGTTCGGTGTGTTCGGGAGTCATTTCCCCTTAACATCGATGCAACCAAAAAGGTCGTCTTTGTAAGTCCTGGGAAGACTCCAGTCGGAGGTGGTGCGGTTACAAGCGGTGAAGAGAAGACAAGAGAACCATATACACCAGCGGCGTATATCGCTATTCTCAGATTACAGGATCCCAACATTGTCGATGTTCGCTTTCATGATGGCATTCCACTTTCGGCTGAAGACGAAAAGCATATCGCCGAAGCGGACACGGTCATCTTTGCAACAAGGAATGCAAGCTTGAGTACTTATCAAAAAGACTATGGCCTCGCATTGGGAAGAAAATTTGGTAGCAGACTCATTGTCATTGCGACATGCGATCCATATGATTTCCTGGAAGAGAAAGATGAGATCAAGAACTATCTCACTATATTCGAGCCCACAATCCCAGCTTTCAAGTCTGCAGTTGATGTCATTTTCGGCAAGACCAAATCCCTTGGCTCTCTTCCTGTTGGAAATCCACTCAGCAAGCACGACATGCGAGTATTGACCAAGTCAGACGAAGATACTCAACAGCTGTGGAAGCTCTGGCAGCAGGTTTTCCCTGAATGGCCAATGAAGCCCGAGCGCCTTGCACAAAATTTGAGACAAGACCATGGTCACCATTTCATCCACGAGAAAGGATTTATTATGTCGTATTTCTTAACTTTAGGTGGTAAGAATTTTGGAAAGATTGCTGCGATTGGTGTCTTGCCACAATTTCGAGGACAGGGGCTCGGCACTGCTCTGATTGCCCAGGCACGAGCTGCATTAACCCAAGGTAGAAAGTTGACGAGTCTACAATTTGGTTCTGTGTTCCCAAGATTTTGGCCTGCTGTCCCAATCAATTTTTCACAAGGCACTAAAGACTTCTTGTTGCATCGAGGTATGGCCCTTCTTCTCTGTGCCGATTATCTAAGTTTTGACCCAATTCGTAGGCTTCCGCAAACCCGACGAACCGACAGCTCGCGATTTCTACCGCAATATCACAGGCGAAATTGCACCTCCTGACATCCTCACCCGAGTCTCTCAGCTGCCTTTGAAATTCGCGCCTTGGTCGCCAGAGCTTTATGAAGAATGTATCACCAAGCAACGGGCGAATTTTGAGAATATTGTTCGTTACTTGCCCTCCTTTCCGCGCTTATATCTAACAAATCTTCCTGTCAGGGCTGGGTTGAAGCTTATGAGCGCCTTGCTGCCGCGAACCAATACGACGAAGTAATGGTGGCCTTTGACCCAATCACGAATGCTCAACTAGGATGGACACTAATGTGTTCACCTTCAGCCGTTGTTCTGGAGGACTTGGCGTTCATCAACTTACTCCCCTCCAAGGAGAAAACCGGCTTGATCGGCTGTGTAGGTGTTGATAAGAAAGCGAGGGGCAAGGGCGTGGGGCTGGCATTGTTAGTGAAGGCTATTGAGAATCTAAAAAAGAGGGGTGTTGAGGGCGTTATGATCGACTGGGTCACTATCAGAGGATTCTATGAGTTGTTGGGGTTTGAGGCTATATGGGAATACGAGACCTTCGAGTGGTAGCCACTGGTAGGTAGACAAGTTGTGACATTATGCGCCAAGACATCGGACTAGGAGCTAGAAAAAAGTCTTTGTGGCATGAATGCATGCAAGAGCGTTGGAATCTCGACCCTTACATGATCATCCACAGGAAATCTGGTCCAAATGTCCTGTGTAGCTAATGGTTGGTTAGACTCGGCCCACTCTTGTCCTTGCGGGTCACACCGTCGAACTCAGTGAGGATCGACACAGGAGAGGTACCTCTATCGATGTCCAGCATAACCAACATAACTTAATCGTAAGGACACTGCCACTTGTTATGCTTACTGCGTGCAAGGAAATTTCTTGATGTACAGTGGTGCAACATCCACGACATTGAAATTACCCCTGTTTTTGGTCTCGCTTAGTTGTTTGACGTGCTTATTATCGTAAGGTTACAATGCTGTACAGTGATTCAGTAGTCCCTCTGTGTCTGATCGAACATGATTCTGAATCTTTCTTCAAAATACTTGGCTGTCTTGTACCTGCAGAATGTTTTCCTAAATTTATTGAAGTCATCAGAAATTTCAAGTGTTTTCATTGTCATATCCTTGGTTTGACATCTCGACCTCAACATTCTTCAAGTAAAAGTTTAGTTCAAGCTGCGAGGAGGAATATCATGATTTACTCTAAACTTCTAATTTTGCCTCTAATTCAATGTCTCTTCCTAGCCATGTTGCAATCCAGTCCCGAGTATATCACCACAGCAGCGCCTACTCATTCACCACACATGTGCGACATCTACACTCGGCAAAATGAATTTTTACATTTCTGCCAGCCGTAATCATGTACGTCGCATCCATTTGTCTTTCTTCTTGCCCCCCCTCATTCCTTTCGCAATATCACACTCTCTCGCCAGCCTGTTGGTCCCCATCGAAAAACCGCACAATGGACCAAACGACGGTAAACAGTGCCGTTGCTCTCACTTCCGCCTCTATCCTAGTAATCCTCTCTCGTGTCGTTCTGCGCCGCCTCAAACATGAAAAGTTTGTGCTAGATGACTGGTTGATGATGGGTTCGATTGTATTCTATATTATGTTCACGGCAACGTATCGCCCCATGGTACGTATGAACCTCATACCTTGAAAGAGAGAATCAGATTAGAAGGAAACGAGGAAGGGGAGAGAGCAGATCAAATCCAATTTTGTATCGCATGGGTGCTGACGAAGAATATGACAGGTGTATAATGGTATCAACGTCGCGGAGACAGAACCCGAGAAGTTAACAGACGCTGCTATTCGGCGAAGTATGCGCGCCGGACGACTAGAAGATGGGAAGGGAGAGATAATGCTCAGGAGGCTGACGAGAGGATAGTTACCCTTGGCTCGAAAATTGTGCTTGTCGCGCGGGTCTTCTACATGACGTATATCTGGAGTTTGAAGACATGCATTGTGAGGCCCCCCCGAATGGGTCTATTTGGAGGTGTTGCTGATGCGAGATAGCTGATCTACTACACTCGATTAACACGCCGAACCCATGAATTATTCATTACCAAAGTCATCGCTGGACTCGTTGCAGGAAGTTGGCTTGTTTGCATGTTCAGTTTCTTTCTGGAATGTAGACCTGTACATTTATACTGGCAGGTTCTTCCGAGTGCTCCGGCATGTGCTGTAAGTTGTACTGAACTCAAATTCAAGATGTCGCAGCTGACTGTAGATAGAAAGCTGTATGTTGACCCCGTTCTGGAAATAACTGGCGCTGAAAACTTACAGGTTGTTGAGATTGCTGTCATTGAATCAGTAAGAAAGCCATCCTTTCCTTAAAGTTACGAACAGAGTACTGACTAGTAACTACTATACTAGGCAAACATTGTAACCGACTGTCTCATTATGGCAATACCAATTCCTGTAATATTAAGAACTAGCTTGTCACTCAAGTATGCCTCTCTTATCTCATGGCATCACTACCCACTCACGACTAACCTAAGTTCAGGACAAAGATTGAGCTCTGTGCCGTCTTCCTTGCTGGCATATTTGTACTACCTCTTTCTATCTTCAAGATCTCGAATCTGCTGATGCCTACAATAGATCATTATTGTCTCGATCCTACGCATGGTCATTGTTCTAGACAATTTGACTACACAAAACAAGTTGCTATGGGCTCAGGTGAGCTAACCTTTCTCCGTGGCTCTGCACATACACTAACCTCCTCATTTAGATTGAGTGTTTTGTTGCAGTAAGTTCCCAATGACTCCACACGTCAAAGTGTCGAAACCCCGTCTAACAGTCATCAAGACGATCGTCGCCAACGCGCCCATCTTCCACGGCCTCTGGCGTCACGGATGGGTTCATATTTGTAAACAAAAGTTAGGGCAAAACGCATGTCCTCCAGAATATGATCTTAATATTCGAGCTCCTACTGTATCTACCGAGCCGATACAAAGATCAGCAGAGCTACCAAGACCGGATACGCGAGATTCTGTCGCATTCATGAATTCAAGGGTTTCGGGGGGTGAGACAAGAGAAACAGATACCACACCCATGAAAGGAAGTAGAAGTCGACTTGGTATTCGTCACCAGGTACGTATACTGAATTACTGATGTGCTTATTTCTTGTCGATACCTATGAGTCTATGACCTGCTGACATTTACGCCCACACCCAGACTCGAAAAGTCAGCGACCGGCAACGCAAAGGTTCCGAACAACTTGAAATCGAGACCTCAGTAATTTTCGAACAAAACAGCAAGCCCATCGAAATGACACCTAGCCCTGACGATAAGTCGAGCGAAGATTTCTTTGCTGGACCCTCTCGTAGCAACGCACGTATCAGAACCGAGGTCTACACCGATGTTAGGAGAAGCAAGAGCTAAAGGCCCGAAGAGTCCTTTCTCGAGGCTCGCAAAGAATAAGAATTGAAAGCTAAACAAGCGGTACCGTACTGCAGAGGAAATGCCGAGGAAGTGCCTGTCGACATATCTTGGGTAGATTCAGTTGATTATTCACTTGGAGTCAGTTTGCTTAATACCATTCTCAGATCATATCTTAATTTACTTAATTATCGTGATGTACGATGGATAGGTATCAGACCCAGGCCTCCGGCATTATAAGCTATATCTATATTCTAACACCAAACAGCCAACATCAACCTCCGCCTTCATCTCTAGTCACTTTTCCTCCCTCCTCCATATTTCCTCCTTCGACCGATCTAACATCAGGATGCGCTTTCATTTAAGGAGTATTAGGTAGAGAGGCATAAATTGATTGCGGGAAGTTATGGGCTGGCTGAAGATACTTACGGGCTTGATCGATAGGATAGTGGATGCACGCACTACATGCTATTTGGCCTGCCCTCTATCAAATGCTTCATTGATCAATCTACATACGCCACGCTAATGCAAGACTGCGCTATTCCCGAAAGACAGAATTCTTGAAACCTTGCTGGAAAACACTCTGAAGCTGAAATTAATGCTCGCGATCCACCCTTTATTAATTACCTACTCCGTACGTAATGACCTTGTTTTTTGCTAAAGGACAGACTCTAATCCAACAAGCTCTTGCTATCATCCATTTGGTTCTCATTTCGTCGAAATAGGTTGTCAGTTGGAGCAGCCATGTATGCAGTACAGCGGGCCATCATTTTGGGAAAGTTGTTTGCCACTAGCATCTCGCTGTTCGCAGTCAGTCTCAATTTATTTGGGAGTGAAGTGTTTGACAGAGAATGTCAAGAGAAGATACGAGTAAGGAAGAGCAATAGGAGGAAAGAGAATGGAAGGGGAGCATACGTATAAAAACTATGCGTAGCATCATGTGCCTGGACAAGATTATGCGCCAACTCATGCGCCACCACTGTCCACCAATACACTCCGGCCTCCATTTTCCCCTCACGACTGCCAGATACCACCTTGTTCTCATGTAACTGGCTGTAAAACCGAAAATTACAAAATATTGCTCCGCCGCTGTTGAAAGCGATCGTTGGCCCGCTTTGATCGTAGTATACATGCATCGCTTTTCGCGGTAGAGAATACACATCACATATGTCCTGAAGTAACAAGGAGAATGTATTAAGTCCGGTTACATTCTCGTGCAGGAATTCAGTGGAGGTGGTTTTCAGAGTAGTAGAGATGAATATCCGTGTTCCATTCGAGGCGGATGCGAGGAACGTGATGTCTTGCGCTTGGTTGGAGTCGCAGTAGGACGCTTGCTCCTTAATGGTCTTCGTTGTTGGTGGCGAGAAAAGGGTGGAGGAATTATAGGCCCGGGAGGCTTTGATAGCGTTGTGGAGATTTTGCTGAACGGCGGCTGGGCTGGAGACCTTTTCTATGCCGGACTTGGATTTTTCGTATGGCGGTGGGTCATCAGAATAGTGATCAGATGGACCGGGTTGACCTGTCTTACTGATTTGACTATCGGCACGATTGTCGTTCCCACCAAGGAAATTTTGGAGCTGCTCTTGAGCCTCGCTACCACTGCTTGAACTTTTGATGCCGAATTGTCTTCTAATACTAGAGAATATCCCGCTATTTGCACGGCCCACTTTTGAGTCTGGACGGGTAATATTCTCTGGAGAGTCCGCCCCGAATGCGCCTGGCATGGAGGGTTCTTGTTCATCACGACCAGGTGTTGCGGGTACAGCTTGGCCTTGTTGTCTCCACTGCTTGTCTTCCTCTTGGATGCGTTGCTGTTCTACTGCCATCTGCTTCTTGCGTTCCTCTTCAGCAATTCTTTGCTCGGCAGCTTTGGCTCGTAGAATACGCTCGACATTGTAGCCGCGAGACCGAAGCTGGTCGAAGCTGAGATTGAGGAATTGCTCGAAGGTTAGATATGCACTTTGGTTTGGTTTATCCAAAAGTAACTTGCACACCGCGTGACTGATCTGGTAAGTATCGCAGTTTCTAGTAGTGACGTAGAGTGTCCAGCCGGTTCTTCTCTCATTATCCAGAGCCGCAGACCTTTTCTCTGTATGCGATTGACTATGACCACGTAGAGATCGCCGAAGGCTGATAGTTGTCACCACTTTTACCCAGAGATTATTTTCCAGCCAGCGGCCATCGTGCTTTATATTCTCGCGATGAACCTCGTGCAAAAACAACTTAGCTCTCTCGAGAACATGACTGCGAAGTTTGGCTGCGCTGTCTTGTTTCGGAGACAAGTCACCTAGACGAAGATCTTCCTGAATGATGCTTCGAAGAGTCTGGGCGCCTAATGCAAGGTAGAATTCTTCCAGCTTCTCCTCCTCGGGTGCACACACCAATGACCCTTTGAATAAGCGGTAACCGGCATAATCATCATTCTACAACTGGTCAGTACGATCTGAACTGGCAGTGCTATACTTACAACGATGATATTACTAGCTACTTCAAGCTGCATCTGTTTAATCGGGGCATCTTCCATTTCCTCGTTCTCTATGTCATACTCTTCGGGTAGCTTAGACTTTCCCTTATCCTTCTTCGCTGAAATCTCCATCGATCCCAAAAGAAACTTTGACTGTCTCATTTGTTTGAATAAAATCTTATCTCGTTTCAGTTGAGGAAGCTCATCCGCCAAGCTCCTTAAGAGACTCAAATATCTCTCACTACCTTGAAGAACACCAAGCAGTCGAGCTGGCTCCTTGCAAGCTAAATTGGCTAATTCTATGATTGTTGGGTCATTCTTGGAGCCACACTTAAGTAAAAAAGAGTTTGCTTCTTGACCAAAATCCACGAAGTCAAATATTTCACTGTAAGTAGAGGAGCTGCCAAGGTAACATTGTCGAGGCGAGAGGTATTTTACCTCTGGCTGTGAAACCAATCCCTTTTCGCTGGGGTACCCGTTGACTTCTTTTTGTGAGACGATAGGGACAATACGAGAATCTGCTATCACAGCGATAGCCGGTAGCGAGATTTCACCAAGACGAGTTGCGAAGTATCCGAATAGTGCGATAGCATCCTGTCTTGTCCGAGGTGGTTTGCCGACAAGTCGTTGTATACATTCATTCATGGGTGGATCCACGGCGACACCAAATTTGTTCGCATGCGTGATTAATCCCCTCGACAAGATGCTGAAGCCAAGAACTACACATCGTTCATTAGTGAAACATTGCTGTGGCGAAACCAGAAGATCCTTGTCTCCCCCCTGCAAAGGCAAGAAGGCCTGGGTGGATTGACTGAGGTCAAACGCTGCATATCCGTTTATGTGGTGATTCGATACAAAGTAGCTCATCGACCTAGTTCTCAGCTCGGCATCGGCTGATGCCATCATGTCAATGAGTTCAGGGACAGATGGATGCACCCGTAGTCCCAGTGTGTTGAGAAAATGTCCCTCTATGCTGGTTGACCGATAGCTACCAGGTGGCCCTGGCCATTGGATGACCGGTAATCGTAGCTCCCTCAAAGCATCCTTCGGTTCGAAGAGTTCCGAAACTCGATATAACTTGGTACTACCCACAGTTGGTTCAAGGCCTTTAGGTCCCGCCTCAGCAGGGCAGATCTGTGAGTTTTTTAATCTCTGAATGTCTTCCTTTGGGATATCATCTCTGACGGATGCGAGATACTTTATCACTTCCATGTGACGATAATTTGCAGCCTTCTCCCCCGATCTAAATGTGGGTATAGGTGCAAGTAAACGTCCGAAAATCGTTTCAAGATCTACTGTCTTCCTTACCCCTATTGCTGCGAAGAACTTTTCCTTGACGCCAGGACACGAGGTAACTATAGGGAGATCATCAAAAAGCTTGACGCTCGAGAAAAAAGATTCTCCAGGCTTCTTCATTCCAGCCTTTGTTGGGATAATGGTCAGTGGTTGAAGAAGCGAGGCGACTGTTGCTCTAGAACCTTGGTTCAAGCTCTCCCAAGCTCTTGACAATACCTGAAGGACACTAGCTGCAAATGTTATTGATGATGTTAGGCTTTGGGATGCTGAACTTTGAGAGTTGCTCTCGATGAGGAAACGGAGCCAGGGAACAATTTCAAGTGAATCCCAGCCTAGTGCTTGAAGTTCATTGATAGATGACGTCTTAGTAAACTGGAAAGAGATCGTAGTAGGGGGAATGGGAAATTCGGCAGGGATCTTGCTGACATTTAGGTAGTTGGTGATAGAACCGAGAGCAATTACATCGCCTGAGTCTTCAGCATCGCCAGTCATTGCAACAGCGACATCCATCAAAGAATGAACAGTGGATCTGTCCATGTCTCCTGTCAGAGCTTTCTTCCCAGCCCAAGCGATAAATTGTATCAATTGGTCCCTGGTCAAGGCTTTGGCTTCCAATTCTTGTTTGACGTCGCTATGAGTGATTTCTGTAATCAGACCAAAGTCCTTGAGCTTGTTGACAAATTTGGAGGTTGCCAGCTCAGCAGGAACCACAGGTATGCCTTCGACGAAACCGCTAAGATCCTCTGTAGCTAATCTTACTCGTGTAGTTGGGAGAACACCTCGAGAACTGTATATCTCTATAGAAGCCTTTTTGTGCGCTGTCCAAAAAGCCTCCTCCATGATTCGTGACACCAGAATCCCAGGTGTGGACTCTGCAAATGTGAATGTCTTCAGGATATGCAGTGCTTCAGGCATGAACTGCGTTATCTCGCTCTTGGTGACCTTCGTGCCGTGGCCAGCCAACTCTGTAACACGCTTGATCTTGCTAGATAGGTCGCCCATTTCACTAATGAATGCTAACCTAGCAATAATACCAGCAACTCGAAGCATCTCCAAATTCCACGTTCTGACCCATCTTGCGTTGAAATCTATAGACTCTCGCTCCACAGTAGGAATAACAGAGGGAGCAGACAGGTGCATGCCAGCTCCGGTAGTCTGTTGTGTAGGAAATCCGATGAACACACGTCCACCTGGTGTTTTGCCCGGAAGTACAGAGGAGAAAACATCCACACCTTTGGCTACCAGGCTAGTGTCAAATGAAGCAGCTGTTTCGTCGTATGATGACGTGAGTATCGCGAGCTTGGTCGTCTTCGGGGGAGGTTTCTTGGTAGCGCGCTCAAGTTCTGCTGCAAAATTTGCAGGAGCGAATGTCTTGATAACAGCAGTAGTTACCCTTAGAAATACGTTGGCAGTAGTCTCAGCTGTTAAATCCTCCAGTACGATCTCTTGAAGAGCTTTCTCATCCTTCATGACCTTAGTCTTCAGCTGATTATGACTAGTACTTGCTGTCAGACGCGAGAAGAAGGATCGTAGAGATGGCACATCCGAGGAGCTGGTTCCATAAGCGCTATCATAACTTGGTTTTGAGACAGAAGCAGGAATAGACGGTTTCCAGCCAACAACATTCATGAAAGTGGCGTCCATCTGAACATTTTCTCTGTCCAAATTTAGGAGCTTCATCAGACCTTCCTTCGACTTAGTCTCGATATCTTTGGCAATTGGTATATCGATGCTCGGTGCCGACTTTTTCTCCAAGGTAATTATTTTCCAGTCATCGATTTGTAGCTCAACCTTCTGTAAAGCAACAAAGGTCAGACTTGTCGCAAAGAACTGACATAACGATAACAAATTTGGCATCGGAGTTGTAGTATTGCGATAGTCGAGGACAAAGCTAGTATTCGGGTTGCTCTGCTCAGGTGATAACTGCAGTCTCTTGGTAAACAACGAATTGGCCTTCCAATAAAATGCCATAGCCTCACTACCAGAGCTCACGAAAGGTTCCTCGCAATCTGCGAACACACTGTAGAATCCTACTCCAAAAGCCCCAATCTTCGTCTCGTCAGGGTTACCTTCTGCTATCCTCTTCAACCTCGACCAGTCGTTGGCCCCAAAAGGTTGCCCATTGTTCGTGACCAACAGTCTCCGTAACGTATGATGAAGTAGGACATGCTTGAGAACTTCAGACTGGTTCGTGGTATTTGAGAGTGGAACCTGAGCCGAGGGCAGAGTTTCGAATTTGATGGTAACAGTTGTAGCTTGCGCATCCGCCGCATTTTGCAATAATTCTCGTAGAGTTGTCCACTCTCCGGAGTATCTTGCAAGAACTTTATCTATAAGGGCTCGAGTATTGACCGTGACAGCCTCTTCGTCATCTCCATCCTTCAGAGCCGCGGCCCTGAGTCTATTGAAGTCCATCGTCCTCCTGGGGGGGACACCGGCCTGTCTCTGCAGATCCCTGTGTTGTATCAATTTCGTATGTTTAAAGTACTACTATCGGATCTCCGCATTATATGGCGGTGTACAAGATTGATGCTCGACTTTGTGATTGATGTTGTGAGGTGTTGGGGGCAATGTCGAGTGAAGCCCAAGGCTGAAGAAGGCTGTGACGACGTATCCATAAATAGGTACCTAGCTCAGGTACGGTGATCAATTACAGCATAGGTATGACATAGTCACGAGAACACTTGTAGGGTTGCCACCAAAGAAGGCTGGCGTACTTTACTATACATAATGTTTGCAAAGCTGAGATCTAGAGGAATTGTATGCCGTCTGGAGTCGAGAGTGCAGATCCAGGAATCAAGATATTATTGAGCTTCAGGTGCGCGAAAGGGACCCAACAAGGCGACAGCAAATATGATAGCCTACAATTAATATACAAAAGTTTCATTTAAATGTAGTATAGTCTCATATTTACTGCAGTTCCTGACATTCAAGATATCCAAACGCCATCGCTAAGTTCAATCGAGTGTTCAAATCATCATCGTTCGTATTTCGCGGTCCTCCTCCCCCTTGGCTCCTGAGCACCAGGCGATCGACTCCGTCGCATTACTTCTTGCGATCTGTTCCTTTTAGGTCTCTCTCGGCCTCTACGTCCCTCGCGTTCTGGTGCTGTCCTCCCTCGATCCAGACTTCTACTTCGATATCTTCGTTCTTGTCTTTCAACGCTTCGGCTTCTAGGTCTTCTCTCGTCGCGGTGCTCATGAGACCTTCTGGTTCTATGCCTTTCTCCGCTTCTGGACCTATGTCTCCTCCTATCTTTACTTTGTCGATGGTGGTGTAGTCTGTCTCTCCCCTCGTGACTACGGCTGCGACTCATCTCCTCCCTCTTCTTGCCCGCTTTATCCCTGCCCTGCCTTTCTCTACTCTTCTTCGCAAGGCCCCCATCCTCGAAATTGCGAGCATCGCCTTGCATTTGATCAGTTGCATTAGGATTGCCCACGAAGCCACTAAATCCCTTTCCTTTGCCCAAATCCTCGTTGTCGTCCTCTAACCCAACTCCAGCTTCCCTGACGGCTCGATTGACCTCTCCAACACTTATAGCATTGCTGCCCGTGACGTTCCTATCTGCGACAGGTAGACCAAGTGCCCTAGCTAGCGCATCTTCCTCGGCCTCTTTGATTCTCTTGATTTCTTCTCTCCTTTCTCTGGCTTTCTTCTCTTCGGCTGTCTCTCCATTCTCGCCCTTTGTATCGTCGCCTTTGGCATACCAGCTCAAATCTCTGCCCTTCTGCCATCGACCAACCGGTGCCATAAGCGAGTGCCCGAGATAATTTTCGCGGTGTTGCGAGGTTTGGACTTCGTCCCAGGAAAAATTGACGCCGCCACGCGATCCAGACTTGCGGATTGAGGAGAGAAGGTCCATGGTGGTAGATTATGCTAGAAGGTAGAATTATGATACTTCCAGTAGGTCCTTGAAATGAGATATCATGTACTGTGTATCGTGATTCCGGGTGGTGAAGTATGTGACGCAGATGGGAGTCGAAAGCTTGATATTGAAATGCACGAGACACGAGCTTGAAAACGAGGCTGATTATGTAAAGCTAGAGTCATGCGAATGCAGTATCCATTCGCAGGGGTGGTAACCTGCGCCCTGCACTAGCGCCTAACCTTAAGTCTGCGAGCCAGCCTCGTCGAATCCGGGTCTCAGTATTGTCTATAACCTCATTCAAGGAGAGATAAAGGTATCGCTGTACTCCTTCATCACTCGGGTGTAGTGGACTGACGAATTTCGGTATCGATCCAATGAGCCCGTCGACTGGTCTTTCTTAAATTGCTTACATTGGCCCGTCTTTCTTGCTCCAACAATGGCTTCTCAAGACTTGCAACTCGATGAGATACAATGGCGGTCGCCACAACTGGTGGAGCAGATGCAGGGCATCCACGAAAACTCGGTCCTTCATTATTTCTCCAACTCACCGTTCTTTGATCAAACATCGAACAATGCTATTCTGGTATCGCAAGCCATGTATAATCAAAGCATGCTCGAGGTCATTCAGACGCGGGCAGCCTTCGAAAGCCGGCTCAAAACAATGTCGGGATTGGAATTCATCATAGCAGAAGAGCCGGCGGAAATGGCACCAGGAACAGGAACGGGAGTCTGGGTCATTCGGAAGCAGACTCGAAGGAAAAAACACCCCGAAGAGGACGAAGTTTCAGTCCATGCAACGTACTTTGTTATGGGAGAGAACATCTACATGGCCCCTACGGTCGCAGATATAATAGGAAACCGAACGGTATGGTCGTGTGGTCCAAGTTCCTCATCTACTAATTTCAATCAGATGTCTATCATATCCTCTCTGAATAAATTTCTCGCTTTCGCCGCTATCCTCCCCGACTTTAGCCCATCACTAGGTCATGTTTATATACCTCCCCCAACCAGCAACCGCCCGAAGGCTGGAGAGTCTCAGCTGGGCCAAGCGAGCAGGGAGAATACGGCTCTTCCCGAACCCTTACACACTCCTGACAAGCCTACCTCTACTCTGCCTACAAGCGGGAGCAATTACATCGACAATTGGCTCCTGGAAGAAACTGTCAAAATCAACCTCAAGTACGGAGACGAATATATGGATGATATCCCTATCACTGGGCAACCAGGGGACTTCCATCTCTCTTCTACGGGTAGGAAAGACAAGGATAAGCTTATGCTGCCCGTGCCTGCTAGAGGACCATTACTACCAGTACTGGGCAAACCTGCTACACCCGCACCACCGCCCGCATTAAAGACTAACATTCCACTGGAAAGGAAGAATAGCAAAGTGGAAAAGAGTCCAAAGACACCAGGGATACCGAAGCCAAAGCGGAGAAAGAGCAAGGCGCCAGGAGTTGGTTCCACTGCTACAAGTCCAACAGTATAGATCGAGTATTGAAGGCGCAAATTTCATGCATGGAGTGGCGTTTGGTCTTGGTATGGATGGGATATACCCTTGAATTTTCGACACGGTTTCAGGCAGGAAATGGGAAGTGCCAAACTACCATGAATGTTCGTTAAATCTATGATCTGTTGAATTGCGAAAGCCAGAACAGTATCTAACCATCTAACCGTGAGATAACATATTCCTAAGATTCTTTGGTCCCTGCCGTGAGTCTTTGTGCTCCTAAAGTCCAGGGGGCCTTTGATATCGGGAGCGCCAATCATCCAAATGTCTGTCCAGAATCATGGAATCCAGACATTCTCCTTTGGAGACAGTACAGCTTGAAACCATTCTCAAGTGAGTAGACTACTGCCCCCAATCAAGCGTTTTGTTTCACGGTACTGTTCCCAAATGCGCAGATATGTGCCGCACTGGGAAATTCTCAGCAACTTCAAACCATGACAATCCACCCCCTTCTACTCGAGCGAAGTATCTTGGACATGCTACTCTTTCTTAAAAACCCCATGAGAAGCAGATGTCCCGTGGTAGGAGTTTCGATTCTTCCATCTAAACAATGAAGCGGCGAATATCCGGAAGTTTTCGATCCCATGTCACTTTCATTGCGCTATTTGGATGGATTATCACATGTCTATTCAGTGAATATACTTTCATCCCTAATGATGCCTATTTCAATCAGATTTCTGTATCATCCATTTCCAGTATGCCGTTTTAATTTTCGAAATTCATACTACAAAACACAAATTACCAAGTCATACGGCGGAGCAAAGCATTTGATAGAAAAATTAATAGTGCATTGTACATTTCTCTTGCCTCATTCCCAGAAAATAACAATCAAGCTATGCTCTATGAATCTCATCCATTATTTGCATCTTAGATACCAGACCTAAGCCATGCAATCACGTTTCGCAAAATCACACAATACACGCTCAGAATCCAGCACTCAATTTTAATTGCAGATACCTCCTTTTTCTTCTTACTTCAGTTCCTTCTCTTCGATTTCTTTGGTGCGGCGGGTATGATTCTCCCTCCCCCATTTTTTTCACCCATTAGTCACGTCTACAAAACAGCCAAGACCACGCCCTCAGCCGCAACTCCCCACAGCGCACCCATCCACACCCCCGTTGGCGCAGCCAAAGCCTTGCTCGAGCTCGTACGACTTACACTCGCCTGACTTGCGCTACTCGAACCCGTGCTCGAACTACTCGTTAAAGTAGTCGAACTCGAGCTTGACGCAGTCCGAATTGGCACCGTCGTCGCACCACTGAAGACCACCATCGTGGTCCCGCTTATCACAGTCGTCTGTCCGCTCACCGAGAAACTCGGATTCACAGCTATCGTAGTCGGGCCAGCTATTACAAGCTCCGTACTACCAGACATAAAATTTAAGCCTGGAACTATGGCCGGAACAGTCGTCGGGCTTGACACCTGCAGATATGTGGTTCCGTTAATAGTCGTAGTGCTGCCAGAAAGTCCTGGCGGCGCAAGGGATAGAGGGATGTTCGTTGGGCCAGGGATTTGTAGGTACGGCGTTCCATTGATTGTTGTTGTGAGAAAGCTTTCTGGGTTTGAAGGGCTGTATGATGCTGGTATGGATGTAGGGGATGAAATTATAAGAAAAGGAGTTCCATCAATCGTCATAGTACTTCCTGTCAATCCCGCCGGCACATTTGACAATGGTATTGTCGTTGGTCCCGAGACCTGTAAAAACGACGCTCCACTGATGATAGTGGTGGGAAAGATTTCCGAAGGCTGCTGCGGAGCTGCTGCTGCTGGGATAGTTGTCGGTCCTGGAATGACCAGAAACGACGTTCCTCCAATATCCATCACGCTTCCCACGGCTCCAGCCGGTGCATCTGCAGCAAGCAGGGTTGTAGCAGATGGAATCACAACCGGTTGCGGTACAGGCTGAGCAGCTGCTGGTTGGAATGCCGGCACTGCGGTTGGCCCAGGGATTACTATCGCAGGTGTTCCACCGATGTTGGTGGAGATACCTACTGCTCCTGGCGGCGCCTGTGCCATGAGGATTGTTGTTGCGGCTGGGATCACATTGGGAGCGGCTGGTTGTGCGTCGGTGTTTGCTTGAAGGGGGGCATTTTGAGATCCGGGTGCGACTAATGGGGGAGCGGGGTTTCCGAAGATTGAGTTTATGATTGCACCAAGGCCGGTGTTAAGGGGTGGTTGGGCGGATACTACTGGCAAAAGGGATGAAGGTAGCAGAGAAACCGTGAAGAGACTATGATCCGCTGGCTCTGGTGAGTTGTTTGGGGTTGCTGGCTTTTGTGGACTTGCTGGTTTTTGAGAGTTAGTAGGATCAGGTGGATTGTCTGGATCCGTCGTGATCTGCTGGTTGTTATTGGGATTCGATGGCGGCTCAGTTGCTATCTTTGCAGGTCCTGTCGGCCCAGGATTTGGGCCAACGGGCTGTGCAGCAGGCGTGTTGACAACAGGTATCGGAATGGGTACTGGATCAACCTTCGGATTGGCTGTAGGTATTGGTGCTGGATCTGGATCTGTCGTCTTGATGACAGGATTACCCACATATATCGTCGCTGAACTTGTCAAATCCGATGCAACTTGCTGCACCGTCGTTGAAAAGAAGGCCACTTGGCAAGTTTTTATCTGAAGGATGCTGGGGCCACCGGGTTGGCAAGACTGTAGCTCGGGATGGTTGTTTTGAACCAGGTAGTCGATGACAGTCTGAGGTACGTAGCCATAATTCTCCGTATTCGCGTCTTGCCTACAAATATCTCCTGGCGCCTTACCACCTCTCGATCCTCGATCGGGTTGGTAGATGAACGGAGTCGGAAATGAGATCACGCTCGCAGATGGTGGATTATCATTGACTACTGGATTTCCTGCTGAATCCAGATATATAGTATTGTATTGCTTTGACTCTCCTGTGGATGTCGTTGTTTGAGTGTATACCGAAGGCGAGTCATATTCTATCGTTGTCGTTATCGTATAATACGACGTTGCGGTCGGCTCGTACATGTAGGAATCTATGCCTCTTCCGCCGAAGTAGGCCTGGGCGTTGGAGTTTATGCCTTTGAAGACATCACCATGTGCTCCTACCGATCGGGTGCCGCACTGCTCATTTCCCTGCGAGTCTGTAACAGCATCTACGGTTATTACTTTCACAGTGTTGTAGACATAGAAGGCCGCTGGGGATTGTCTACATAATGAGGAAAATTAGCTTGGGGCTTTTACGGCAAGTTGAGATGAAGGCTGTAGGGGACTCACACCGTTATCCCGCCCGTCACAACTGCGGTACCATTCAATCTTACAGCCACTTCTGTCGGACCAGGTCCAATGTTGGTAAATCCAGATATGGGATTAATTCCTACTTGATACGTCTGAGTGAGTGTCACCTGAGTTGTAGATATCAACGTCACGGTTCTGGATGTTGTGATGTTGGGTAAATTGGTATAGTAGGTAATGAGAGACGTAATGTTGACTTCTTGCGTGTCGGTGCTAAGACTAGTCTGTTCCCACCACTGCTCGCTAACTGTGTCTTGGACTACAAAACAACATTTTCCTGTGATACTTGCTGGACTTGAGGTCGTGCTGTTACCATTTACGGTACTGTTGGTTGAGAGCCCGATGGTTGTTGGTGCTGTGGTGTTTGAGCTCCCTAGTGGCAGGTTGTTTATCTTTGGTTTTGAATCCGACGCATTGGTAAGAAGAGAGGACGAACTTCTTGAGGAAGAGGAAGGCGGTAAGGACTGTTTAGATGGTGATGAAATGCTTCTCGCTGTCGAAGATGAAGATTCCTCGAGTAGTAAGGTCGAGGACAGAAGACCGGAAGAGGATACAGATGAACCGGAACTGGAACTGGCAGTGTAAGGGGAACTGGCACTGGATATTGACGAAGTAGTCTGGTTTGAATATGAAGTTTTTGCTACCACTAGAGTTAGTACTCATGCCTCAACACTTCAAAAGAAACCAAAATCCTACCTCGGAGGCCTTGTGCTTCAATTGTGGAAGTGAGCGTCAGCGTCAGCGTCAGCAACAGAACTGAAATACTTCGAGAAAACATGCTGAAAGAATAGGGAAATTCGTAACGACGGTAATTCTGAAAGTGACTTCAGGGAATAAGTTGTTTTCATAGATATCAAGCTCATACTTAACAAGGCAACAGCATTCAGAACATACTAATACTGAATCACGATGCACGGCCATACAACTTGTCACTCCCATCCATTCGGCAGCCATCAGGCAGCTGAATATTTACACTTACACTGTATCACTCATCGCTGTGCAGGTCCCGGACAATGCGTGAGCATTTCAGCCCAGAAAACGGTGAAAGTGCAAGATGATTGGCATCCATCGATCGACTCGCTAAAGCCATCCTCGGCTGTCTCCCCATGGACATGTAAACAGCCCCCCTTATTGGTCATGATCAAGCTTAAATTGAACGCCCGCCAAGCGAATGGCGAGAATTGGCATGCACAGCAACAGCAACACCTCAGCCCCGACAATTGCGCCAACTCTAAATTAATTTTTTTGCTGGCCAATGTGCACCCCCGTCTGCACCACACCCAACGGCAAATACCCATCTTTCAACCCGTGGCTCGTACGGGTCTCCAATCGGATTCTGGTCCTGGGTAAGAAGATGGAGGACCCGTGAGTTGGTGGCAGGGCTGAAGGCGAGGGCCGATGACTAGGGCTGCATGTAAGCTGTCGGTCTTCCGCGATGTTGTCAGGATTTAGCGGGGACGAGCTGAATGGATGAAGTTGTAGGTAATCTCCTGTTTTCTAGGTACATATGAGGTTTTTCATCGTAAGTTTAGCGTTTGTTCTCTTGATCAAACTGTCGTGCTGTACAAGTGACATTTCTTGATCTCGTTTTGGAGATCTAATTAGCCTTGCAGTATATTTGAATCTCTCGTTGGGTAGTGCCCTGCACTGTATAGCGAGTAGCCGAATATTTTTCTTGTGCTCTTATTCATAGACAGCTTCTCTTCATCTTTTCTAGTCGTAGAGAGTCCGGCTCGAATCGCTCGATGGTGGTTCATACCTCGTGGCAATGCTATTCGAAAAGCAAAATAGGATATGGCTCAGGATCGTCTGGGTTCTTGTCTTTCATCTACCTGTAGTCTGTCAGGCGAGGAATTTATCAAAGCGGCTTGGTTCCAGGACAACAGTTCCAGCTCCAATTTCAGTTCTCCCCTCTCAAGAATGGTAATACAGCCCCGGATTTTGAAAAAGTAGCCATTTACTAATATTGGTAGGGATGGTAATGATGGTCCATGGTCATCCTTCACTCTCCAGATTGGAACCCCCCCGCAAAATGTTAAAGTGATAGTTGCGACAGCCGCAACCCAAATCTGGGCGGTTGCAACAGAAGGATGTGGAGCCGGAGACATTACGACTTGTCCAAAGTTACGAGGGGGCCAATACAACTATACCGCGTCTTCGAGTTGGAGTCCCAATCTTGCGAATGTGTCGAACCAAATATACCAACTAGGACTTGAATCTGGTTTAG
Organism: Ploettnerulaceae sp. D365; assembly: GCA_003988805.1. Classification (NCBI taxonomy): domain Eukaryota; kingdom Fungi; phylum Ascomycota; class Leotiomycetes; order Helotiales; family Ploettnerulaceae; species Ploettnerulaceae sp. D365. Next base: position 91,497 of record QYAL01000055.1, read on the forward strand.
GATACCAGGGAAATGGAAGATATGGATTTGATGATGTTACGTTGGGGTTCATAGGTAGTGGTGGACCCACTCTCAAAAACCAAACTGTTGCAGGAATAGCTGCGAAGGATTACTTCATGGGTGTGTTCGGATTGACTGCAAGGCCGAGCAACTTCACCAATTACGATAATCCGATTCCGAGTTACATGGAGAATCTAAGAAATGAATCAATGATTCCAAGTACGACCTGGGGCTATACCGCTGGGAATCAATACCGTAAGTCCTTGCTAATACGACCTTTCTCACAAGTACTAACATATATGTGAGGGCTAAATGAAGTTCTGGGCAGTTTGACTCTGGGAGGATACGATAGTTCAAGATTCACGCCAAATAATCTGACATTTGACTTTCCCATCAACGACGATCCAGATCTCGCAGTCAAACTCGAGGCCATAACCACCACTTCAAGCATCTCACTACTACCATCATCCATCACTGCATTCCTAGACTCAACAGTCTCTCACATCTGGCTTCCAACTACCGCATGTACCCTCTTTGAAAACGCTTTCGGGCTAACCTGGAACGAGACAGCCCAGCTCTACTTGATTTCCGAGACCCAACATACCCTCCTAAAAGCCCAAAATCCCAGCGTGACCTTCACACTCCGTCGACCCGATACAGTCTCTTCAGCCACAGAGCGAGTTAACATCACCTTACCATACGGTGCATTTGACCTCACAGCCTCCTGGCCGCTCGTGGAGAATTCCACTCGATACTTCCCCCTGAAGCGAGCGAATGATTCCACGCAATATATACTCGGGCGAACCTTCTTCCAAGAAGCCTACGTAATCACCGACTATGAACGAAAGACCTTTTCTATTTCCCAATGCAAATGGGATTCGACACCGCAAAACATTGTGGCCATCTTCCCACCTGCAGACAGCAGCAGTAATCCGAAATTTTCCAATCCTTCATCACTACCCTCTGGTGTAATCGCAGGCATTGCTGTAGGTGGAGGAACCCTACTGATCCTTGCTCTGATTTGCCTCTATCTCTGTTGCTGGCGACCTCGCGAGCGGAAACGCAGGGCAGCAGCAGGGGAACTTACTGCCGCTAATGGGATTACTCATCAACCATCAGGACACGGAGAGTACATCAAGCCGGAATTAGACAGCCACGAAGTGGTAGACCAGAAAACATTAGTCTCTGTATACGAGACTGATAGTAGCAAGGTTACGGCACCAGTCGAGATGGGGGATCTGAATCCTGTCTATGAGATGCCTGCGAGGGAGGAAGTGGCAGCTGAAATGACCTCGCAAGAAGGCGATATAGAGCAGGGTGGTTATCTGGCTAGTGGAAGATTTGGAGGAGTGAGGGTAAGTGATCAGGCAATGCAATTACCGGCGATGAGTCGACAGTCGAGTGTTAGCTCTGGTTGGGGATCGCCGGTGAGTATGGTGCATAGCGAACTCGCTAAGGAACGGGGGAGGGGGAGCGTAAATGAGATTAATGCGAGGATGGATACGCCGTCGAGTCTGAGTTCAGGATGGGGGTTAACGAATAGGACGTTGGAGGGTGATAATGTGAGCACAGCATGTTCGTCGCAGGTACGAAGAGATCCTGGGAGTGGTGGGCTGCGGTATCAATTGTATGATAACCCAATGTAGGCTTCGGATTGAATGTTTACTTTTTTTTGTATATAGCTGGCTAGCGTAAGCTGATTTTATTTCATTAAACCATGAAGTTAGCTTTTCTTTCTTTTGAGTTCCTCGGCTTGCTACCTTACTAATCCTCATATTCGAAGATTGAGACTGTGAAGTTGGTACAGTATGTTGTTGATCAAGGAGCAGACAATTGACTCCCTGGATACTGTACTTGAAGACTAATTTTCCGAGGATGTGATAATTGGCACACTCACAACGAGCGGTGCCGTTGACTCAACCTTAGCTGTGTCTCTGAATCCGTGATAACGTGAGTCAGTCTCCCCGGAACACTTGAATCACTGATTACACAATTAATTCGCAGAGTGTGTCTATTCCAATGTGCCTATTTCTAAAAGTGCATCGAAGGGCGTCAGCGCGTTGCCCAAAATTCTCGGTTGACGGCTTCCATCAAATACTTCTCTTCCCTTCCCTCCAACTTCAATTATTACCCCATCCATGTCTCTTCCAACCTGGCGGAAACGTAGGCTCCGGCCAGCCGTCTTTTACTATCTGCTGAGAAGGGAAAAAGACAGGTGGGCGCATGGGCATGAAATGTAACGGGAGAAGGGGCTGCATGTAGATCCAGCCTACCTGGAGAAGAATGATCGGAGGCGGGAATAGGAGTACAAAAGCAGGAGGTAGCATAAGATGCGGCAGTGCGACTCGTCGTGTATATGCCGAAGGAAAAAGGGTTGATGGAGGAGACATAAATGGACCAGTTTTGACGGCATATGCATATGGCGGAAAGCTGGGATTCACAGGTGCTATGTGTGTTGTGTAGACATGTTCCACGTACACAAGCTCCTTCCTTCCCTCTCTCCCCTTCCCCCCAAGAAATTCTGCCAGTCGGTGAAACAACCACGCGACCCGACCCGACACAACACATAAATAACGAAATAAACCTTTTAGCAAACAATCAACTCAAACACGGTTTGAGTGGCGTAATGAGCACTCCGAGAGAATCGGGCTGAGCACAGGTTGCTATAAATGCCATGACCCCTGAATACCGAGCCCCTGTAGTTAAGACGGGAGGGGGGGTTGTCTTTTTGTATTTCTTTTCTTTTTTAGTTTGGGTTTTTTTATGTATTCTTTTTTTGAAAGGTTGAGGCGGTGATAGCTCGGCTATTTGGCGGATGGATTTAAAAGGGGGTTTGGGAGCAGGATCTTGCTTTAAGCGAGATCACCTCTCGGATTTTCTTCGGGGCTTGCTATTTGCATATTTGGCGGTGTAAATTGTTGTTGATAAGTGACTTGAGGTTGTTGCGTAACATGCGGGATGTGAGGCAACGGCGAGATGACATGGAAAGCCGAGGGAGACTGCAATTGTTGCGACTGAGGAGCGATAGGTATGTTGGTAGGAGGGTCCATGGAGTATGGAGGGGGCCTGCCGGTGACTGCACCAGCGGAAGAAAATGCTGGAAAATGCTGGTGGTTGGGACGTAATTCAATAGTTGAGATATAAATCCGCTGGTTGGCAGATTATTGTTGAAGTATAAGTGCGCAGATGATGGTTGTCAATTTGTTTTATAGCCGAGGACGCTTTGTAGCGATCCATATTCTACTGCTCATGCTTATAGTCAGAATTTATCTAGGGAATGGCTATGATTCCGAGACAACATTTAAGGGTTCGTCACTTACGGCGCTATTGTACATTTTTACTGCCGTTGTTATTGTTTACGGCAAATCATATCTGAATCACGCACGCCTGGAACTAATTATGGAACATGCTTAAGATCAGAATTTCTCCAAGCTATGCGTAACGTCCAATCCGAATCAACTGGCAATTTCTGGATATTAAGCTCTTGATCTTGGGAGGAGGGAAGTTGGGCCATAGCTAGCTCAATGCTCATTCGTAAAATGTGATTAGAAGTTCAATCATCTGCGAAAGATGTCAGCGACGAATATATACTTCCAGGGTGAAATTTTATGCCTTTCTAGGCATAGAGGATCAAGTTCCTTGTGATGAAGAGAATTTGCTCCACTTGAGAGCAGCCACCAAGAATGTGCATTTATCTGGCCGTTGCGGCATTTCCGAGCTTGACAGCGCCTCCGCAACAATTGTACCTCTTTGATTATTGAATTTCATACCCTCCGATGCTGTCAACCCCTTCGACTTCGAATATACTGCTCAAATACCGTTGGTCGCACACCCCTCTCCACCTCCACCTCCACCTCCACCTCCACCTCCACCTCCAACATCAACCAAGACCACGCCCTGATTGTCCAGCTCCCGCTTATCAAAAGAATATGTCTGCACTACCTCTTCCACCCAACTAGAGCCTGAATAGGCATGGGTTTTCTCTGAAGGGTTCCAGACCGAACAAAAGACAGCAAAGTCGTATCGCATTCGGTACTCGTGAGAATCGATCCGGTAGCTGGAGGGGACGTGTGTCAGTGACTCTTCCGGCGTGAAACTAGCAGTTGGAACAATAGATCATGTGGACAGTAGTATGCTTTGCTGGTATTTCTGCAATGTCCGAGTTAGGGCTGAGGTTTGAGGTCTGGAGTTTGAGGTCGTGGCATGGAGAATATTTGTATGGGTGGGAAGCTTGTGTGGGGCGGTGGTGCTTACGTACAGTGCTGTGCTGTGCTGAAGAAGCTCTTCGGCCTCTGAATGTCCTTACCTTTACTGTATACCTTTCATCAAACACCGTCAAGTGCCACCATCAAATACTGTACCTTATATTGCACATGGCATGCTTCAAAGTTGTCGCAGTTGGACAGGCAGTAGATAGTGGCTGCATATTAATTATACAAGCGTATAATACTGTACCAGTGTGCCCTTAACTGGGGAGGCTTGTACCATCCTGGAATTGTACACAGAATTGTCATATCATTGTTGTTTTTCCGCGAGTTACAGAATACTCCATTCCATCTGCAATTGGGCGATGCTGGAACCAGGAACCAGTTCCGCGGTGGCTGTGATGCAGTATCGGCGACACTGCCTTCACTGCCCTCTGACTTGCACCTGCCCACCTACAAGGCTTCCTTCGTGGAATGTGGAATAAATAAATGCAACTTCAACTTACTCTACTCTAACTCCTTCGTTTCGTTTCGTTCCGTCTCAAACCATTCAAATTCCGCTTACCACATCGTGAGAGCTGATGCTTGGTTCTGCAGCTTACATATAGCTTCCCGACTTCCTTCACAGGTCTCCCCGAGCAATCTTTGATCTTTGACGAATATTTGTCTCTGTACGGCGTCGAGTTCTCCACGATCCCAACATCACGATGTCTTACGAGCTTCTCGAACGACGAGAGTCCAAATTTGTACTTTGGATCCCTGGTCAGCCAGCTACAGCGAGACCTCCACAGCTGGTGCTCGGCAGCTTGAATCCCAGCCCTCCCGCAACAGTCACAACATTCGATCAATTATTCCGAGGACCACTGGTGAGCACCATCACAGATCTGTGGGAACTTGACCCGAACGAAATCGAGCCTTTGTTGAGCAACGGCACATACCACTACTGGTTCGAAGTGCAGGACACATCACCAGAAAATCTTGGGATAGTACAGGTTACGGATCCATTTGCGTATAATGTGGATTACAGGGTCACCAGACTGACTGGCGACAAACCTCAACCTGCTTCGGTGATTAAGTTTCAGGATGGAAAGCTGTGGCCTTGCGATAGAGACGGGAATGAACCTGGCCAGGTCACAAGTAAGTCATAGGCTTCTGGCACGCTTCGAGCACCTCCTCGTCTTACGACGATGCCATGAGTTTCGTAGTGCTATGTTAATGTTGACTTGGTAGTTCCCATACCAGACACTATTCCTGATAACAACCATTTGGTCATGTATGAGTTACCGGCTTCATGGGCGAAATACTCGCAGGTGGGTAAGGTGCAAATGGACGTCGGAACTTTCGTAGACGTTCTCGCATTGTTCGATTCGAGCGCTCCTGGTGGCCACTTCCAAAGTATCCCGACGGTCTCAACGCAAGCCATCCTCGCTGAGCTTGGTGTCAACGCTCTCGAATTACTTCCAGCAGCCGATGCAAGACCAACGGGTCAGTGGGGTTATGCTACAGCAAACTATTTTGCTACCGATTTTGACCTTGGAACGGCTACGTCCTTGGTGAAATTAGTTGAAAAGATTCATTCAATGAAAATTCGATTTTTCACTGACGTGGTGATGGCATTTGGGCATGATCCATACATCTACATCTCCTTTGATCAATTCCATATTGATCCAAGATCACCTGCTGAATTTCAGAACAATGAACGCTGGCAATCTCACACTTCTCATACTGATGACACCCAACTTCGTGACGGGTATGGTGGCAGGAGCTGGCGCTATGTTCAGAATACACAAACTTACGATCCAGAATCAGGTATGACCATTCATGTTCCCGAACAAAATCTTCATTGGACAATTTTGACCCTATTGCTTCGTCTAGGTAACGTGAAAAATGATCATCCTTCGTGGGCATTTCATAAAGCTCACGTCCATCGGTGGATGTCAGATTTCGGTGTTGGTGGGCTGAGACTCGACAGCGTAAACAACATCGCCAATTATGATTTTGTCCGCTCTTACAAAGAGCATTCTATGTCGATGTACGAGTCAAAGCACGGTATTTCACCCGGCTCCAAATTCCTTGTAATCGGCGAGGAGCTCAGTTGTCCTCTTGATCTTATCCAAACCGGCTGTCTCGGCGCTCTTTGGAATGAGCCATTTCAAGCTCGTATCAGAGCTGCCATCTTAGGCAGGTCGACTGAGTACGACTTCGAATCTACTGTCCGAAAAATGGTAGATTGTAGACGCGACCTCAATCATCCATTTTGGGACGGAACCCAAGCTGTCAATTACATTACATCCCATGACACAGAAGGGTATCAAAAGGAGCGACTCTACAACTTTCTCTCTAACAACCGAATACTCGACATCGAACGCCGTGCTAAATTTTGTTTCGCTCTCTTTCTCACAGCAGTCGGCATCCCTATGATCTTCGCGGGTGAGGAATTTCTTGACCAACAAGATCGCGATACCTCAGAAAAGCAAGCCGATCCTGTCAACTACGAGCGCAAATCTGAAGATTGGCGCTCTCGCATCTTTGACTACGTCTCCACTCTCATCCATTTGAGAAAGTCTTGCCCAGCTTTGGGGGATAATGATACAGATTTTTTTCATGTGGATCCGAGCCGCGACGGTAAAATCATGGCATGGAAACGTGGAACTCCAGGTCACGAACCAGTTGTTATCGTAGCGAATTTTACAGATTATGATACTCCTGGCTCCGACTACTTTGTACCGGGCTGGCCGGAGCGAGAAAGAGGCGATTGGAGAGAAATAACACAAGGAAGGGATGTTCCACAATACTGGGTAGGTAGGGAGCCATTGATGCATTGGGAAGTCAAAATCTATACCTATTGGAGGGCTGCCTGAGAAGACATCGCCAAGCGATACAAGAAGGCATAGTGAAGCTGTAAGTGCGGGAGCTCAACGCCGAAGTCCGTTTTAAATCCCTAGCTCGACACTAATTCTTATAAATCTGTATTTCTAGATGCATGAAGTCGAAGTCCTAATTGCAAGAGCATTGATTATTGTGTCTTGCATGAAGTTGATGGTAGGTGATGGTAGGTGAGGAAGTTCGACATTCGCTGAAACCGAGGATTTGATTATGTCCACTAAGAACTCGCCCAGTCCGTGGTTGTTGATCATGAACGCCCAGGCCAGGAGATCTTCCTGATTTTCCTCTTCCTGATTTTCCTCTACCCATAAGCGATCTTACAACACATGAATTTAATTCAGGCCACCAGCAAGTCCCGTATGTTTTAAACTGTTTTGGAGTAAAGATGGTGCTTCCTGGGAGGATGAGTCGAGGCTGTAGTAGTTAGAAATATCTAATGACCTTGAAGCTTGAAGCGAAATTCCTATCACATAGTTTTATCTTGGTCTTTGACAGTCTTGTGTAGGATGTTGAATATTAAGGTCAGTGCATTAGTCGAGTAGAGTTCTGTGCGCTGCTAACTTATTGGATTGGTGTGATGAGAAACGGTTGGAATATTGGTTGGCGATACAGTATATGCGCCAGCTAGAATGGACATCCCACTAGCGAAATTACTATTCGATTAAGTCCTAGCTAAGGAGGGGAACGGCAAGCCGAGGAGAGTTGTGGGTGTTCCTACAGTCTCTCCTTTTTCGCTAATAGTAGTAGGCTCGATCTCCTCACTTTGAAAACTACTGCTACATGGTAAACATGCTCCACGTCACGTTACAATCAAACAGTGGGTGAAACTGTGTGAAGTACTACTGCTGACAGCTGTTGTCCCTCAATTCGAATGGCCCCCCGGAATAGCGACGTGTCATAGATGGTACAGAAAACTCAGTTTGATCAGACTTGCTCGTATATGCGGCGATAACGACAATCAAATCAGAACGTCTTATACTGTTTCAATGCGAAAACAATAATATTGTTTTCAAACATATTCGCAGCGTTTCCTCTCGCAAAATCTGCATGTACGGCAAGTTTGAAGTGGGCCGTCACACGATGCAACGAAGCTCGGCATCACTGCATTGGTAGCTACCGTATACGGTGCAAAAGCAGCCTTGGAAGCTGTAGAGAACCAGAAATCCGCAGTCTTTCACCCCACTCCTGAAAACGATACAGGTATAGTGATACTGCAGCGGCAAACTACAGTCATTGCGGGTGTGGAGGCCGAAGCTTCAAACGTTTGCCGCTCGTTTCCAATTGTCAATTACATTTTCAAGGTGGAAACCAACATTTCAAGATCCGATACTCTGATATACCAATTCAAATCCGCCAAGGTGAGGCGAGGGCTGCTAGGTAGGAATTGCTCGGAAATAAAAAGACTCCTGAATGATTGTGTACTGTCTCGCTCGAGGCATTTTGTAACCTCTCTACCCCGCAAATCAAATAAAGTGGTGGTAATACAGAAATTCGGAGAAACGTTACTGATAGGATACTGCATAGTTTTTATTACATCAAGTATAGTGCCTGTGGGGGGTTACCTCGGATTATGGTTGGATAGCCAGAGTGAGGAGATCAGTATTCTCACTTCCAAAAAGATGCGACTTGCTGCCATCAACTTCCTCGGCCATATAAGAAGGACGGTCGGTCCCCAAGGAAATTTTTTCAAGCAGCCTACTTCGGATCTCGACAACAAGCGTGCTCCTCCTTTCTGACTTTCATCGTATCGGCAATGACAAGCATGGCTTCAATATCCCTACAATCAACGACCGTCCTCAACCGTCTGGGGAAATCCGCGGTGCTCTCTCTATTCGTCTCCGACAGGCATTTTGTTACAATTCTACCTGGAGCAGAGCTCGTTCGACACACCGCAGTCGTGACTAAAATTCTTGTTGAGTTCAACAAGGAGGGAGGCCCAACAGATACATTCTTTGGCCTAGAAGAGCCATTAGAGCTACGTCTAGGAGCTTTGATAGCTTTCCGCTGCGGAGAAGGGGAGTCTATAATTCTCGATATCTATGTCAACGAACCAGACGCACCTCTGAAGGAACCAACCCAGTCAATCCCTGTCAAAGCAGTCGGAGAGCCCGAGAAGAAGATCGATACTAGCCTTGCTATAACTAATGCTGAGGCGACTACAATTATCGATAAGCTTGCCAAAGTCATTGATGCCCCAGCTGGCAAGCAAGTCTCCAATGCTGCGCTGCGCGCCTTGATTAACGGACCTGGTAAAGGTCTCGGAGATAGCGATCCGAACCCAGCGACGCCAGACAAGTTCGATCAGTTGGTTGACATGTTAAGTAAAGGTTCAAGCAGCCCGTCTGCTCAGGTGGATTCAGGCGAGATTCCAAAGCCACCCGGGGTCGTTATTAAGCCAGCTGAAGACGAAAGCGTGCCAGATGAAGATCCCGCACAGATGTACCAGGGTACTGTTAACTTACAGGCAGTATCAGCGTTGTATGAGAACATGCTTCGAGTGCAGAACATGGCCAAAGAGAGCCGCACCCGGCCGTACAGTATCACGGATCCTAAGGAAGTTTGTCTTGCCATCAAAGAGAATGCGGATCTTGCCTATCAGGTCGCCATCGGTGGATTATCTGGATGTAGGTTCTTCTTCTCACGTATCAGTATTGGTAGCATTCTTGCTCCGCATGATAACATTAGCGTAATCTGTACGTGCATATTTTACTGATTTCCTGAGTTTTTAGACTACATAACAGGATCACAGACGGCGAACACATATTCTAAGGAGGTTAAGAGCTCAGAATTCAAGCTGGAATTCACGAGCGACCTCTTCAAACCTTTTGGCCTCACTAGCGTGGCTCTCGACGAGATCAGCGGAGTTCTCCAGCAATACATTCAAGCCATTGGTAGCATCAAGATGGACTCCACAAGCACCGACAAGGAGATCACACATTTTATCCGCACCAGTATGGTCAGCAAACGCAACGTCTCCGGCGATGACGATCATCCAATTTGGTACGTATTGGGCCAATCCAACATTTTACTTTCAGAATGGTTCCATTTTTATAAAAGCGTTGCGAAAGAATACTCACTGCTTTGCATTATTCAGGGTATACCAACCAAGCGTCAAATTGCTCTACATGCACATCAACACACAGGCATACTTCAGCGCCACATCCTACTGCCTCGGCCATTCGGAGACCGAGACCTTCAAATATTCAATGGACTATTCAGTCTATGAGGCTGATATTGATATTGCTCAGGTGACAAAGAACCAGGAGACGCTCGACAAAGTTTTCCAGAGTTTGACTAAGCAAAACATGGCGCAGTTCGCCAAGCTTCCAGGCATTACCAGTGAAGTGAATAGTGCGGAGGGTGGTGGTCCCGAGTGAACATCGTCTATCGTGAGAAGAAGAACTGGCTGTAGCCTCAAATTGACTCATAGGGAGGGAAAGTTAGGAAACGAGCGATGAGGAAACGAGAGAAAGCTTTGTGATGGAAGAGCGAGCGATGGAGGAAAAAGTGGAAATGTTGTGACGATTTCAAAGTTTTAAATTACTCTCTCTTGAACGTAGATAGCTATCACAGACAGAACACACACTGAATTCGATTACAGTATCAAGGTTCCTAGCTTATCGTTATTGCTGGGTGCTAAGCAGTCACATTTAAATCTGCTGTATTTTTGGAAATGTTTCGCGCAGAAGTATGGTGGTGACCAGACTATTACTGCTTTTCTCTCTCTCGTTCTTTTAGCGGACATGTGAACGTGAGTAGGGAATCATATATGAAGGGTTGAAATCCCCGCCTCTATTAGACTGGCACGGCACCGTCCCCTATGCTTCAAAGCTTGTTTACATTTTCTCGCTTATCCACTTTTCCTGTAAACTCTTCCTCACCTGATAGATACAGTGTCCAAACCCATATCCTGAAGAACTCATTCTCAAAATGTGGAAACCTGACAATAAATTCTTGATGTATCGAAGTTGTGACTTGTGAGTTTATGATTTTTTCGTTCTCGCTGCGTCAGAAAGGTATGTCCATGTAAATAAAGAATCAATGATAAGCGAGGGTGGTGGGAAACAGTATTTTCAGTGAGGGAATTTGAGGTTTTTTTTTGGCTTGTGAAACGATTTTAGAACTTTCAAGGTGGATAAGTGGATTTGGTATAAGATTAATTAGTACTGGGTCATACAATCTCAGGACTGCATATTTTGACAGCCGTCGCGCCAACCTCAAGCATGACTAGAGGGTCATGCTCTACCGTTTTTAAATCGACTGCAGCCTGTACTGCCAACCTATTCTTCCGAGAAGGCAGTCCGCCGTAACTGATTACAGTTGACTTGACTAAAACCCGAATACGCTGACCGCCCAGCTCATTGCTGTCCTGAACTTCACGACCGAGATTGGGCTCTTGTTTAGACCTCAAAAGTTTCCCTAACCTACTCCCAAGCTCTCGTGTTCTACCCAACTTCCAGGTAACGAGATGAACGCTTTGTCCGGTGTCTAGTTCACGCTGGAAGTATCCTCGTTGATTCAGCCATATTTTCTCCTTGAGGTCGGAGACTTTAGGGACTGCGATCTGAGTCTCGAAAACTGTAAGACCGTTCGGTGGCTTTGTGGCAATAGCATTGCACGTCGCTATTAGCTGACCAGGATGTGCGTGTCCGTTGTAAGTTAAACAGTTCTCATTGACTATAGCATACACGGCTGTGAGATGGGAGTCTTCCAAGAACTCTGCCCACCGATTTAAGCGTGGTTGAATAGGCATAGAAAACTCTTTTTGTTGGTTGAGAAATGCTGCACTAAACCCAGTACTAGACATGCCAGTCTTTTCAAGCATTTCTAACACGCAACAAATAAGTTCTGACATCATGCCACGCGACTTGTGGTGTTTGAGCCAGACCTGCCCAATCGCACTATCCGATGCACTGTGGAGAGAGAGTTGGAAATCGGGGCCGAAGTCTGCTGCTTCCCATTCAGGAAATTGGCGCTCGAGGAGGGCCTGTACTGGTTGCGTAGCAAATATGTCGCGGACTTTGATCCGCCTGGCGTTGCCGGTACAATGACTAATCTCAACTCCAAGGTATGAATTGAGAATGCGTGGATTTGCTCGGGTCGGTTGGTTGGTCCACTTATTCCAGATTGCCTGCTTCTGTGTGATACAAGGTAGCTTTTTCTGTGTTCCCATGACAGTTATTCCAATATACTGAGATGCGGAGAAGCCCACTTGACGTTCATCGTAAACCCAACTAGATGCATTCGTCCCAAGAGATGTCATGTAAAGTCCATAGTCACGCTCTAGATCATCGAATTTGTAGGAACGTGTTTTGTTCTGTTCCAAACATGAGTCTGGCAGTCCACCAATAAGTAGTTTGCTACCTGGTGGGATCGTTGTGACACTTCCTCGTCCAGCAGGGGCGGGGGTAGGAAGGGGTTGCTCGCGGGTATCAAACCAGTGGCATGTTATCGCTCCTGGAATTCCACAATCTAGGCCAAATTCGACTGGACGAATACAGCCTGTGCCGACGTTGAGCTGCCTATAGTGTTCTGGAAAATCTCCTCCTGCAGGTAGGCACCACACTGGGCCCCATGTATCTGCGAAGGCTTGGATACTCGTGTAAATCATTGTGGGGGTATTCTTTAGAGGCGGGTCATACATATAGACCGCTAATGGTTGGAATGTCCAAACTTTCTGACTGTTGAGGAACTTGTCCAGGCAGGCTACCTTTTGAAGGCGAAGCCGAAAGCCCAAATCTATGTACGCCTGCTTAACAAAAAGTTCAGAGTGATCGCATTCCAGAAATATCTGGTCAAAGCGTGTGCCATGCGATCCCATGTAGGAGACCAACCCCAAGTCCAGCATGGAGGCTACTGTGCTACACATATACAAGAGACTGACTGGATCTTGTTCATCAAGTGCCTCACTGCCGAGATGTGATAACATATTTTGGACTGCTGGCTTGAGGTGCTCCTCAAGGCATTGTGCGGTGACAGCTGTTGCCAGAGGTTGGCCACTTCTAAAAATGGCCAATATAGCATCACCGACCGTGTCATGAAAATCCACGATTGTTGTCCTTTCTATCTGCACCAACGTAGCGATTGCAACTGAGAGAGGCGCAGTTGGTTTGGAGAACAAAACTGTGTAGGAATTATCACAGAACGACTCTCGAGTCAGTTTCTCTAGCATCTCCAAGGTCCGAGACAACACTAGGTAGCTGTTACCTAGAATAATTGCGCTGGGGTTACCTGCTAATGGCTTGCTGGATGACGCTTGATCGAAACACTGCCATACATCCAAGCTGCAATAAGAACTGGCACACATGGCTTCCGCAATATTAGTACTGCTGAGTATAGCTTTATAGGTTCCTGAACTACGATAGTACTCCGAGCTTTCTACTACCATCCTCTCTAGGTAATCTACCTTGTCATAGTAGCTTTCGGGATCCAACAGGACTTCATCATTATCGAATTTTTGATCGGAAGGCAGATCAATATTTCTGAGAGTAGGTAATAGTAGCCCGTGGCTATGCTGAGCTGTAGTCTGTGTAACATTGGACAATGTTCGTTGCGTCCTAAGATGTCCTAAGTCGATCACATGACTCTCATAAGCTGGTATTCTGGACATGTCGCGGTTGTCTTCGACTGGTCTTGTTTCCAGTACCAAACTAATCGTAGCTCCATCTTTGATCTCGTAAAAAGACAACATGCGTGATTTTTCCATCTGTTTTCCGGAATATAACAATCGCTGCAAGTTGACCGGATGGCCCTCAGCCTCTTCTACCTTCTGCATAAGACTCTCGACTGTATCATCTTCGCGAATATCAAACTCAACACCACGACCATTAACTGAGGTTCAGAGTTATTAGTCTCTCTATAGAAGTAAAAGTTTCTCAGGCGACGGTTTGAATAAGGGAGAACTTACTGGCCCGAATCCATATTCTCATTTTATGGACATCTTCTTGGTCGCGATCCTCCGGGACAACATCATCTTGGCGATGATTTCCGAACACGGGAGATGTAATCTTTCGGTACATGATGAATGAGAGGCGGTTGGCGTAGAAGTTGAAGCATTGAGGCGGAGAGAAGTGAAGGGAAGTGAAGTGGAGGGTTGCGGCTGATATTAAACGAGGCTACATGAGCGACGCCTCCTGCGTGTTACAGTGCAACTAGATTGCGATTGGTGGAACGGCTAAACAGGAGTCGAATTCGTATCGTAGTATTTATTTCCCTTTTATCTATATAGAATGAATTTCTTTAGTCTCAAATGTTGTTTTGTCAGGGGCATCGCTCTAATATCGTCCTCGACTCCTCGGAGCAATAGCCTAGTTTTCAGCTCGGGACATTTGGTGCCTTCCATCGAATCGAGGAGAGCTGCAGAAATACCAGAGTTTATCAGACTCTCAACACAACTACTTGGGTAGGAAAAATGTCGACATCCAAATTCGATGCACTCGTACCAAGCAACGATATATGTTATCTCCCATAGATTCCATCCAAAAAACAAGGAAGGATAATGTAAGATAAAAGTAGAAGAACAAATTGGTATCATTTTGTAGCCGAACAATTGTACTGTTATGGAGAGAGTAAGGTTAGGAAATCGTCGTAGTTGTGAATAACTCATCCGAATTTCTTTCAAAATAACCGAGAATTACAATTTCATCTTCCAAATGCAGCTCATTTAGACGTTTCCAGATGCGGATTCAAGAATCCAAACATGAGTACTCCTCCGTTCAACCAGGTTCCTAGCCTGATCCTTTGAGTTTTGGTACTCCTCAGGTATTGTCGAACTAAAAGGTTACGCAGGTGTTGATTGCCCGCCTGGTTTTCGTCCGTGGACGACCGTGACGTCTAGGTAGGCGTGGATTTTGAGATCTTTGAGCTCAACTCTCATGCGAGTCAAGAATATCTGGGCGGCCTCGTAGGACCACTTTCTGCTAATCAGTTTCATACAATGAAAAAGAGGAGAGGTAGAACCTACACCACCAACAGTAGTAAGTAATCTGATCATGAATCCCTCGACCCCATTATAAAGCCGCAGCTGATTCCAGACCCCTAGATCCTTCAAACGCCTCCAATCTTTGTCCCCATCGTCATCATGCGTCCTATGCTCGGGACTTGGCCACCCATTCATCGGCCATTTATACCTCGTCTCCACAACATCCACAAACCCGGCCACCTCCATCCTCTCCTTACTCTCCTCCCAGATTGCGAAACTCTTCCCGAACTTCTCTCCCATCGCCAGAACGGTCTTCCCCCACAACGTAAAAAAGGAATCCTCATTCACCGTGTCATCATCACTCACCGGCCATACACTATGCTCTAATATCTCCACATACCCACCAGGCTTCGTATGCGCGAATGCTTGAGAGAAGAAATCGTCCCAGTCTGTTACGCAGCCGAAGAGCTCGCGGATGTGGATGAAGTCGAAGTGGTTCTTGGGATATGTCCAATCAAGATTCAGATCCTCGATCTCGAAGGCGCAATTTGGGGGAATGAAGAGCGGTTGAATGGGGGACAGATCGGTTCCGATTACGTGGGCAGAAGGGTAAGCATCTGCCATTTCACTATGGGATTAGAAGGGCCACGCATACAGAACGGGAGGCTTACATGGCCCATATGCCTGTTCCTGTCCCAAGATCTATGACATTTTGAGGGTTATGGAGAGGAGCGAGATGGAGTCGACCTTCGAGCGTCATGAGATACATATGATGCGCCAGGTCCTGCAAGTCGCTGGACATCTCATCATTAGGCCCCTTTCATTGTCAGTATCCCAGCCCACAGCTAAGGTTAAGAAGAAATACCCAATATTCCCCGTCCCGGTACGCATGATATCTTCGCCCATTCTCGTATCGGTAATCTGTAATGAAGCTTGAGAGCGTATTCGTATCACATCCTATCAAAGAGCCTCCAAACGCAGAGTCGTTGTCCGCGACATTCTGCCCGTTATCCCCATCATCTCCATTATAGCTCTCGGCACTCTCATCGTTCAGCACTTCGCCGCCAAGTTCGCCCGCCGTCAACGCCAGGGCTGAGTTGTGAGAGGGATGTTCTTGGAGCGGCAGTGATATCGTTGTCGGAGGAGAAGTCGCCGTGGATGCCGCGGTTGACTGCGCAGTTGCGAGGATAGCTTCGCGAGCTTCCTCGGTCATGGTACTGTAGTATTGGTGACGAAGGGTCAAAAAGTGGGGGTGAAAAGGCGTATTTTCAACTCTCCGCCGGCTGTAGGGACAGAGAGACTTCTAACATCTCATCATTCGTTGGTAATATAATTTCTTCCGGATACGAACCAAGTCTGACGATAGTTTGAAGCGGCAGCTCCAATGAACGGTGTTCGAGGGGGCTAATGACAGCAATGAGGCTCATGATAGTATGGAATGATGGAGCGTCCGGGCAGCGGGGACTGGACTGGACTGGACGCTAGCGCCTTCCCCTAGGGCTCCCTGAATAGTACTGTACTGTACTGTACTGTACTGTACAGTTTGTATCTGACCAGAACAACATTATCAACGTAAAATGGGGAGTGGAATTGGGTCCAAAATCTGCTCTCTGTCATGATAATCGACTGACCATCGAGACGGAGATGTTCACAACGTTGTAGTCAACAAAAAGTATGAACATTCTGTTGAATGGTTCATTTTGTCTTGGCTGGCACCGGCCAAGAGCACAATCATCTCAGTCCAGCTGAAAGAGGTAGCTTCTCCGCGCTATCGACTTCCCCACTGTGATCTATCTATTGCTATCTCACCTGCTGTCTGGTTTACTGTATTCAATCTTGTCTTCATCTTATCTTCATCTTCATATTTTTCGTCTTTCGTCTTTCTTTATATTTCATTTTTTCTTGGGCATATACTACATTACTACAGTATCGATTACATATTTTCAGATAGACTGCCACGCAGTTCTCGAGATAGCTTGAATCCTTGAGCTACGCTGTCCAACCACAGCAATCCACATGGAAGACATCACAGGCGATGTTCCACAAGATGCTCGACCTCCCGTGTTGATCATTGGATCAGGTAGGACTGAGCCAATATCTCTACAGATTCATGTAGCTAGCTGGCTGAGCACTCCTAGGTTGCACTGGCCTCGCTATAGCTCATGGGTTGAGGAAGGTATCTTCTAACCTGTGCTTGGATATACCTGTATCGTATCGATTGACAAAATTTAGGCCGGCATACCAGCCATAGTCTTCGAGAAAAATGCTGCTGTGTTCTCGCCCGGCGAACGAGACTGGAACATGGGCCTCCACTGGGCTGTTCCTATCCTCAGATCCCTAATCCCAGACTCGGCCAACGCGCAACTGCAATCCGTACAAGTCGATCCGAACACACCTACTAAACCAATTGATAACCTCGCCTTCCTCAATGGCGCCACAGGAGTAGTCATGAACGCGCCTGAGATACCTAATTTCTACCGATTACGCCGATCGAAACTGCGGAACCTATTGACCAAAGACCTGAATATACGCTGGGTGAAAAGGCTTCATAACCTAGTGTTTGAAGAGGACGGGAAATTGGTTACGGCCGTGTTCGACGACGGGGAGCATATCAAAGGCAGACTGGTGATTGGTGCAGATGGAGCGAGGTCAACAGTAAGATCAATCCTCCTGGGTCCAGAATTCGCAGCTTCTACTCGCCTCCCCTATTCAGCAACCTTCGTCCAAGCAAAGTTCACAAGCGAACAAGCACTTTTCCTCCGCTCCTTCCACCCCCTATACATCGCAGCGCCACATCCAGATGGCTATTTTGCATTCTTCGGACTGCAGGATGCGCCGGAGATGGACAAGCCTGAGGGATGGACATTCTTTTTCTATATATCGTGGAAGTCGTCGATAGAGGAACAAGACAAAGAGAGACCTATATTTGGAGATAAAGAGAGATTAGAACAGGTAAGGGAAAAGAGTAAGGGGTACTGCGAACCCTGGAAGAGTGCTTTTGAGTGGGTGCCTGAAGACCAGGCTGCCTGGTATTTTGACCTTACAGTCTGGGATCCTAGTCTTGCTGAGCATGCATGGAATAATCGAGATGGAAGAGTTACTCTGGCTGGGGATGCTGCTCATCCAATGACTTATCGTAAGCACTTGGTTTCTCCCATAGTTCATTGCTAATCAGAAATCACAGAACGGGGCCAAGGCCTGAACCACTCAATCACTGACGCAGGCCGCCTCGTCTCTTTACTCACCGATCACTCCCTGCTCCAATCACAAGCAATCACACAATATGAAACAGAGATGAAATCGCGGTCTGGTGAGGAAGTCCGGCTCAGCGTCATAAACACCACTATGCTGCATGACTGGAGCAAAGTCCTTGAAAGTCCGGTCATGAAAGCTGGGCTAAGTAAGAGTAAGTAAGAGTGGCATCGGCTCATATACCACGCCCTTCCTTCAACATACATGTTTGGAGAACATGGCAAGATCTGCATGTTGCATAGCCTTCAAGCAGCTCATCGATGAATCTGGATGGATTAGGAAACTCGCGGATCTTCTTTTCATTCCTGGATTTACTATGCAGCAGGCACTCTTGCAAGCTGGCAAATATTATGTAGTCAGCACTGGATGACTTCTCCGTCACGCTTCTCACTCACGTTATTTCCGTCTATGACTCTTCCTCTCTCCCCCTCACCGACAATATCCCAATTATTTTCAGAAAAAAGCCCAAACGAGCATCACAAAATACGAGCCTCAACTACTCCATGGTGGCGAAGCTCCAATTCGATAATTATGCCCCCAACTTCGTCGAGAATATACATTTCCGCTTCTGCGGTACGGTAAGATTGACCTGCACTGTTGCTGACTATACCGGCATATCCAAGCGAGACTTCAGCCTCTTCGATATGATACCCGGGACCGGGTGAGGCGAAGACATTATTAAACCCAGCATGTATGAATACCAATTACCGATCCAGAATTCCGGGTGCCAAGTGCATTTATCAACCCCGAACTCTGAGAAAGTGAATTAAAATCAGCCTCCTTCCAGGAAATCCTGCTGACAGGAGGCCTCACTGCTGACACTTCAACTTCTGCCTCTCCCGAACCTATTTGCTCCTCCGCCTGCTTCCTATCTCTGTGGATGGAAGCTGTACGGGAAGGTTAAGTGTGCAGGATTTAGTCAGAAACGAAAGTGTAGTATCGAGTCTCCTCGTATCACTCTCTCACCCCATACAAGTACACGTACCTCGAATGCCTGCTGCCACGAGGCGACTAATCTATGATACATGCCGCAGCACATTCAGATATACGAAGTATAATGTACCTTTAATCCGTCCGATAAGTAACCCACACCCCGTCATTCCCAAACCTCAATGCCAGAGATCTCGGGCCCCCATTTCCGCAGCCGGGAACAAATCGCAGCGAAGCTCGGCAGCCTCCAGGAGTGCTGAAGAGAGAACATTGCACCGAACATTCTACTGCCTCACTAGTCAATGTCCGAGCCGCACAGCCCTTTTCAACCTTTGAATCCTTCCACCAGGTCGAACTTCACGGATCTCAAGTAGATGAATGGAATGTTTGTGTTCAAGCACATATAGCAGACCCCAAATCCTGTGGCTTCGCTCTCCCCTTTTCAACTCCCTCTGCATAATCCCATGCTGATACTCGTACCGGAGAATCTCCACACCTGGGCATTGCGATTCCAATATCTCGAAAATGTACACGCTATTCCCGATCTAAACTTGTTGTCAACATCTGAAAGTACTGTATATCCATCTAGCACACCGCTGCCCTGTCGAGATTAATTATCTTGGCTGGAACCCCCACATCATCAAACGTGCGAAAAGCGTGCGTACGAAGTACGTGGATCTACATCTCCCTCCTCCGTCCCGACTTATCCTCCGCACTGTACACCTACTCGCCACATTCAGACCAAGAATGGAGTAAACGCACAGGAAGTAGTCTTATCCTCACCAATTTAAACAGAATCGCGAGATCAATCGATGGTGCACTGCCACCATGATGTGCTGACCTACTGCCGTTGACTTTGGGGGGATGAGATGGGCAGGTGATTTGTGCTTCACACTGAAGAATGGTGATACAGTAGGGAGGACATCCAATCTCATCACTTCTTGTCTATGACGGAATCTAAGACAGGCGGGGCTAATGAAACATTACATTTTACTATCACATTTTGTAAGTACCTAGCTCCGTATAGTATTTCGTTGAAAAGAGATAGTGTTCATTCTACTTTTATTTATGTATATAAACTTATTTTCTGCTGTTTGTTTATTTGTTTCTTTCCATTCTTCGTAGTGCTCAATTACTCCATTTAGCTCACAAATGACACACCAAAATGAAAATAGACAGGCAGCCAAGGATAAACACATAGAAAGTCAAGAAATGATCTTTGTCGTGAGACAACGGGACGGAAGTGTCAGTTTGTCAGATGGGGCTCATATCCAGTCTACCCCACTTCCTACTGCCCCCCATTACCATAACCAGAAATTGGACTTGTAACACGAATCCCGCAAAAGTGAGATCGATGTGATGAGATTTGAAGCATGAGATGGGGCGATAAGGTAGTGTAGTGTATCGAAAAGAAGAAAACAAAAGTGCAATTCTGAAGCGAAGCGAGTCGAATATTCGGGGTCCAATACTAACTAAGAGAGCAAGATGATGATTATGATGAGGTCCCATGACATATATGCAGAGGGAATTCACAGGCTGACGTATACCTGTCTACAGTACCTATCTACAAATCTCGTTTTACAACTATGTATTTTTCTTTTCTGCGCCGTACTCGTAAGTATATTACTAGAAGAGTAGAGTATACTACAGTATCCGATGAAAGGGGAACAAGACGAGGAATCTGAAATCTCGACTTTCTAAAACGGCAAACGAAAAGATTGGATAAGATGATCTGACTCATTTCGGAGTTTACGCTAATATCTAGAATTGTTATTGTTGAGCTCTGATTCTCATCGGGATTAGGAGGCTAGTTCCTGTCGCTCGCTCAATCACACGGTTTTACTACTGTACTACAGTGTTTCATACTGTATCTATCATAGTCTAACCTAGAAGCCTTCTAGAAGACTAATTAGTATTATAGTATAGTATTGTAGTACTACTGTAATACTTGCTACTCGTCCATAATATTAATCAATACCGACAGCCGAGCAGCATAGTTACCACCCCGCCAAAGATTCTATAAATAGCACTTCCCCTCCTCGACTTACAGTACAGTATCTTTCGGTAATCGGTCGCTCGCTCGTTAAGCGCTTACAGTACTATTCTTTGGGGATTTGTTTCCACTCGATCTATCACCATATTCTGATATGGGGATTTATGAAAATAATTCTGTTATGGGAATATACAGAGCTTTTCTTTTTAGTTTTTTGGGGATATATGGATGAAAGAGGGTGTTTTAGGGCCTGTTATTGCCTGTAGGACAGGTAGGCAGCAAGATCTCGATTAATTCAGAGTCCTGAGGGCTACTTTAGTACTCGACTGCATGTAATGTAAATCAAAGGAAGCGTAGCGATTGGGTGCAGCGAGTATCGTACAGTATGCAAGATTGACTATCTCCATGCCTACCTATCTCTCTCTCATACAGTACACATGTACACATCCTCTCATGCCTCTTAATCCCACTGAGTCATCAAGAGGAATCGTACCTGCACGTATACGCCGCACTTTTTGTTTCCTCTAGTCACTAATAATCTGTCATCAAAATGGAACAGAAAAGAGTCGAAAAGAGTCGAAAAGAGTCGAAAAGAATCGCATGGTATGGCATGGCATGACAGTGCAAATCTACCAGATGTAACGTCACTTCCTACTGTACCTAAACCCCTCTGCCTTCGTACTGGTTTCTTTGTCACAGCCCTATGCATGCTGACTTATTGTACTGTACAGTATTGTATTATACTTCGCTTCTCACAATCCAATATCGAACCCCCACTACTAACTATGAAACAATATAGTATTGAGCTGGTATCAAAAAGACTCCACTCCACCATGGACTCTGACGCGCATATCAATATTGGTCTTCATCTTCATCTTCATCAGCACCATCACACGGAGCGCCCGTCTAGCCGCGTCTAAGCACACGCAGGTACAGTACAGTAGTAGTCATCGGCGATTACTATGGACGTACTCCGGCCTCTCTTCTCTCCCACTCTCCCTCTCTCTCCCACTCCCACTCTTTCATGAAGTACCATACTACAGTATATCCTACGCACGCACATCTCCACTTCGAGATCCAGCTGCAGCCTGCAGCCCTATATCCCTCTTCCTTAATTCTCAGGCATTGAATTACTGAGCCCCCGGGTACCTTATCGTATATGTACTGTAGTGTAGCTAGGTAGTCAGCCTCAAATGTCTGAGTCATAAACGGTCGTAGACGCGGGCGCGCGGGGACTACTGTTTTAGCTGGGGAATGAAGACACCGAGATGGTGTTTGTTGTATTGATGAGGGATGTAGGGGAATTGGAATTTTTGGAGTTGGAAATTGGAATTGGAATTATGGATGAATGGTTTCTGCTTGTAGGTTTCGTGCACGCCGATGCCGAAGCCGAGGTACAGTAGAGAGAGAGATCTTATGGACACCAAAATCGAAATCAGAATCGATTACAGTAATTTTTGTCTTCTTTGAATTTAGACTACACCATATTCAAGACCATTTCTGAGATGGAGATGGAAATATTGTATTGTAGTCGCTAAATAGGGAATACCGTATAGAAAATAAACAAAGGACTGAAAATTACAGTAAACATTGTCGGTTAATTACAGTGTACTATCTACCTGTAATGTTTTCCCCCCTCAACACAACTTAGCGCATCTACCCTCTCTCCTGTCGAGGGGCCATATCGTAACTCCATTAATAATGTGTGTACTATATACCCTTTAAATATAATACGGCGTATCTTTTCTCCTCTATTCCATTTCCTGCATCTATCTGTACTGTGAAATGGAAGGTACTGTATCAGAATTTCAAAGCCACCCCACGCCAAACCTTGGGTACATATCCTGCAGGCAGTAGATTATTATTTGCATAGCCCTCTTCGTTTCCCTTTTCCAATCAAATCAAATCATCTGATATGATATGATCAGAAAACCCCCAAATACATTCATGTACGTACGTATGTGTTTATGTTTGTACATGTACCGAGGTTCCGATGCGCATTCTGTGGTAGGTACAGTATCTTGATACAGTGTGGCGGTGCGGGTTTATTTTATTATATCTTTCGATATATTGCTAGTATCCTGGTATTGCAATTGGGATAAGATCATAAAGAATTAATATTACCAGATAAAGAAAGACAAGGAAGTTAGCAAGAGAGCCGTGGGGGTACAGTAACCTTGGGTGAGTGGATACAGTATGTATTCAGATGAGTGATGCAATGATGCTTCTCGTGATGACTTGCATTTGCCTCGCCGGCATGTACGAAGGTATGTATGGTATGTATGGTAGGTAGCTTTTACATAGTGAGTGTAGTACTCTGTAGGCAGACGCGCAAGACGAGGAAGGAATCTGAGTTGGGCCGATAGGAGAGTCACCGATCGCATCAGCAATTAGCAATCAACAATATCATCATCATGAGTATCAATAATCTGCTACTACACTATCTATCTAAGCTGCTCGATCGCTGCAAAAGTGGAATTGCCCCCTTTGAATTACTCATCCATAAATATTAAATATTCGCGCACGCACGCACACAGGAAGAGTCAATAATTGTCCAATCCAGGCCCAGCAAATGCGATGCCTGCGTCAAGGATTCCAGTCTGTATGACCTCGACCTTTCGTTTGCATCTGTCCATGTAACCCAAAGCATCGCCGGGTCACCAACCAAACATCATCACCAAAACGGCGGATCGCCAAGCAACTGATGTCTTCTTCTAAAAACCTTCCAAGCTTCCATGCATAAACTACACGCATACTGCATGCATACAGACCTTCTACTATGTGTACTTTCATATCACATCACCTACCTTTCTACCCAGCACTACAGTACAGTACACCATCAGTCAGCTTACAGTACAGCCTGCAGCCACACCGTACTCTTCCTCTTCGCCCTTCCGCGCCCCAATCATCTTTCTCGAATGGTTCCCGGCTATTTATACGCTGTGGCTTTGGCATTCTTACAGTACTTCTAGTCCCCTGACCCGACCGACCGACCACCAAAAGACCGCAGATGATTACATCGTAGTACGAAGGTACAGTACAAATGGACCCAACTACTGTATCTATCCCAAAGAATAGCAATCCCCCCGCTCTACCCTGCCCAGCCCTCCCTCGCGCAAACCGTCCAACCAGAAACCCTGATCTACGGCGATTAACAACGGGCATACCGTACCACGCTATGCAGTTGAGTCTATCCCCGTTCTTTACCTTCAGCCCTACAGAGCCCCCTTCTCCTCTTCTCCTCCGGGGGATCTGAGAATCCCGCACCAGTGATACGAGGGGTATCGTTCAATATTCATTTGGATCTGTTTGGGGGGGAAAAAGGCCCCCTCTTTTTTTGGTTCCCCAAAGGACCTGCTAAAGGATGAAGTCGACCGGCCTTTCTTTCTCAGGATCAGTCAGAACCTGAACGAACGGGCCGTTTTTTTCTTACATGAATCCTGGTTCTTATTCTGGTTCTGGATGATACAGTAGTAGCAGGGAGCTAGAGCCGCGATCGCTTGGGTTCCCGGCAGGTTGGCAGCGTGTGGGAGTGGGATGCCAGAAGGTAGGGTTTCCTGCAGGTACGAGAGACTCGAGATAGTAGGATGGGTGGATGAGAGGAGAGTAAGTTTTAATTTTCAGTCTGTTTTTATGAGAATACTGCCATTTAGAGATTAAGTAAATGAATAAGGAGAACGAGTGAGTAAGTAAATTTAGTATTTACAGATAGGTAAGTAATTCAACACATGTACAAATCAGGGACATATGGGGACACTGTTGGATTCGATATGCCACCCCCAAATTCAAAGTGGGGGGACTACTCGGTATGGAAGACCGAGGACATATACACAAAGGTAGAAAATAGAACATTGGTGTACCAGGTAATAATCTTGACTGGGAAATGGAGGTCCCTCGATCCATTCTGAGGCAGCAAGATGTCCTGCCCGGTGGGCCAAACTGATTAGAGTACAGTATGTGAAGCCTCGCTACCACTCGTACGTGGGGTCTATAAACGATTTTTACTGGCAACAAACCACTTACTGTACCATACTTGCGACTACTCGGATGACATATATCCCAAGAGAATCTAGCGTTTCTTTCTCCCTCCTAATGATTTCCCCCACGGGAATTGGTTTAGCGGGTCCCTTTGCATTACATTACAATTCCGCAGCTAGCTAGCTGTCTGGCCCCTTACCCAAAACGAGCAAAGAAAGAGAGGAAAGGAAGAGAGGGCAGAGAGAGGAAGGCAAAAAAGAAGTTACAGTCATCAGCGTCACTCATGTAGGTAATCAACGGAGGGTTTATGTCCAGCTCCACCCCCCTGTCAAACTTACTAGACTAGCACTTTCTCTTGTCTTCTGCTCAACTCTTTGGTAAGATAGGGTACAGTAATTAGCAGGTACAGTACTAGTAGCCTTTCTTACTTGCACCAAGCCAGAAAGAAGAACGCGCGCTACGAAGAATTGTTTTGGAATGCATGCATGTGTGTGCTGCGCAGACTACTGTGACGGTGACTGATGGAATGGAGGAGGAGGAGCAGGCAGGAAGGATGGAGGGAGGGAAGGAAGGGGAGGAGAGGAGTATATAGAGGGGTGAAGGGACCGTCGTTGAATTCATTTCTTTTCCTCCTGCATCCATACTTCAATATCAACATCTTCACTTCACTACACATCTACACATCTACACATCATCTTTGCTTCACTACAAAACTTCGAACACATACTTCCACTTCCACTTCCACTTACTCTTACTCTCCAACTCATCTAATCACCACACAACAACACCAACCATCACAATATCAAACTCTCTCACAACCCAACCAACCCCAGCATATATCTTCCAAATGTCTCCCTCAACATCCACAACCTCTTCCTCCTCCTCCCAACTCAACTACGGCCGCGGTGGCTACAACGGCCCGGCCTCCAGCAGCGACTCCGACGATGAATCCCATTCCCTCTCTCTCGCCGCGATAGCATCAACGCCTTTCGGACGTGGGGGATACAAGAAAGGTTCAGATGACGATGACGAGGAGGACGGACGCGGCGGATACAATTAATTTGGAAACATGGGAAGGTCCCTCGCTTCTTCGCTTCGCCTCGTCTCGTCTCGCCAATCAACCCCCTCGGGATCTGATCTCGCTTACATACTGTACTTGCTTTCGCCGCACCTCCCCCCTAATCGTCTCGTCTCGGCTCGGAAGCGAAAAATGTTCTCGCTCGCTTGGAGATGAGTCAACAGATCCAGAGAAAAGGGGGGTGTATCACCTGACAAATCTCAATACCCTTCCTTCTTCCCCTTTTCTCGGACGCATCAACATCACCACCATGCACACAATATCCCATCATCAATCATCATTCTCTCACCTCGCTCATCCAACAAATCTCATCACGCATATTTCCACATTTTTCATTTTTCGCATCAGGCATCGGCATCCAGTCAATCAATCAATCAATCAATCGAATAGAATAGAATGTACCAACAAATACACTACGAATTACACGCATTCCGTCTCACGACAACTCAGCATCGCATCGGATCAATATCAATATATATCAACAACGAATTCACTCTCTCTACCTCCACATTGCAGTTACACACACACACACGCACGCACACACATCTATTCAAACTCAGCATTGCAACGGCGTTTTTTTTTCCTTTCATCCAATTTCCGATTTTTCCACGACAAGACAGACAGACAGACAGACAGACAGACTCCGAAACACAAGCATAGATAACCCTTCATTCTTCTAT
Organism: Ploettnerulaceae sp. D365; assembly: GCA_003988805.1. Classification (NCBI taxonomy): domain Eukaryota; kingdom Fungi; phylum Ascomycota; class Leotiomycetes; order Helotiales; family Ploettnerulaceae; species Ploettnerulaceae sp. D365. Next base: position 118,420 of record QYAL01000055.1, read on the forward strand.
CTCATTCTTCTTATTCCTTCTTCCTTCCCACTCTCTCCTGTTTCCCTTTTTCCCTTTCCTTCCTTATTCTTTCATTCATCGTGGATCAGAGATGGTGGATAGGTTGAGGTGGAATGAATGATTGAAGGAATCAACGACGGGATTTGGGATGGCTTTTCTTTCTCTCTTTCTCTTACTGCTTCTGGTTCTTCTGGTTCTTTCCTTTCCCTCTCTTTTCATATGAGTTTCACGCGCATTCGTCGCCCCTGTGGTGGATTGGGATGCAAGGAAAAAGGGGCAGGGAGGAGAATTGTGAAGCGTGAAGTGTGATTTATATATATAGACTGGGTTTGGGTTGATGCAAGCGGGATATGGGGGTTGGGATTTCTTCTACATCTTTCTTATCTTTTGGGGGTTTATTATTTAAGGGGTTAATTCATAGACTATAATGAAGTTGCTCTTCAAAAAAGAAATTCTGATTATCGGGGCTTGCAATTTCGGTCCTGTGTTGTAATCCCCGCCTTGTGACAGAGAATAAGGGAGAAGGGATGAAGTCTTCCTACTATAACATACAGCTGCTTGTAGAGTGGATCATTGGAGACCTTGACTTTATGTTGGTATCATTATGTATTCGATATATCATATACAATAAAGTAGTCGACTGGGGGATGGGTTGTGTTTTGTTGGTATTTGAAAGTCATATTCCCTCAAGGAGGTACTCTATATGTATCTTACGAATAGACCCGTGCATAAGGCTAGATTATCCAATACGTACTTGATTTATGCTTATTCACGTACCCTTGGTAGTTGTACCGATACATTTCCTACTCAAAGAGTCGCTCCTACAATGGACTACTGATCTGAGAGTCGGATCACTTTCCAACACAAAACCTGTAACATATTAGCTTTACTCAATATTTATCAGCAGGTAATGCATACTTTTCAAAGATTACCCCAAGGATTTCCTCCACGTCACCAACCATCCCTGTGGTATCTCTGCCGGTGATCTTAGCCAAGCAAACGGCGGCGTTGTCCAGATGAGATATCGCAATTGCAGCATCAGGTGAACCCTCGCCACTCCCCTTCGCATAATGGACAAACCTTCCCAGGTGTTGATTGCACTCCTCAAGAAGTTGACGTTGACGCTCTGTAGTGCCAACCAGATCCTCCATCTCAGGTGAGACCCGTGTCATACTTTGGAGGTAGCTGATAAGCATGGTTTTAAAAGCATTCATATTTCCTGGGTCGGGAGTGTTATCTCCATATTCTAATGCGTGCCTTGCTTGGGCTACAGAAATGGGGAGGATAGAGACCAGGTCGGGGCGTGGGAAAGTTTGCCTAACATCCTGTGTGATTCCCGTCTCCGCCTGCTCAATACACTGGGAGGGCAAGGTGTCCGTTTTGTTGATAATGATAATCACGGCTCTCGGAAGTCCGTTCTGTTCTTTCACGAGTTGATGAAGCCCTTGAGAGTGGTGAATTTGCAACCCTGCTCTCGGGTCTCCAGGCAGTGGCTCGGCGGCCAGGACATATAATATGATATCTGCCTCTTTCGCTTGCGCAACTGCCCGGTCAATGCCCTCTTTTTCAATTTCATCGATGGTCCCTTCTCTGACTCCGGCTGTGTCCGAAAACGTGCACAGGAAGCCATCGAAGTCGACAGTGGCTTCAACAATATCTCTTGTAGTGCCAGCTTGTTGATTGACAATTGAAGCCTGCTTGCCAACAAGAAAATTGAATAAGGAGCTTTTCCCTACGTTTGGAATTCCAATCAAGGAAATCTTGATACCCTTCCGAAGCATTTCTCCGCAGCGTGCCGCTATCTGATGATTGGAAATTCGGCTCTGAAGAAGAGCAATGTCTTTGACAACCTTGCGCCAAATATTGTCGAGGCCCTCCAAAGACTGATCCTCGCCAAAGTCGACATCGGCCACGAGTTCCGCACGCTGATTCTGCAAATCTGCCTGCAAAGCTTTGTATACGAGACTCAACCTGCCGGAATGTCCTCCTAATGCAGCACGGCGCTGCTGTTCAGTCTGCGCCGCAAGTGTATCACTCAATGACTCTATTTGTGCAAGATCCAACTTTCCATTCGTGAATGCCCTTCGCGTAAACTCGCCCGGGCCGGCGGCACGTATGAATGGATGGGCAACTCGTGGAATGGCAGACATGACTGCTTTGACAGTTGCCGCTCCACCGTGCACATGTAACTCTAGCATATCCTCGCCTGTGGCTGTGTTGGGTCCGTCGAAGCGGAGGACCATGGCTTCGGAGTCAAGCACATTGCTTTCGTCTGTGGGGTGGTAAAGAGTTCGGACAACAGCGCATCGATTCGAGCCAATGGGTTTGTTTGGGCACAGGGAGTTATATATCTGCAGCTGGTTAGTTGGTACACTCTTGTGGATTCGAGAACGTACATCGTGGCAAGCGGGACCAGAAATTCGTATAACGGCAATTGCTGCTGATCCAGTTCCTGTTGAGAGCGCATATATTGTCTGTCGTGGTTCAAAATTATCGTCGACTAAGGAGGGCTGCAAGTCCTTCCCAAATTCTTCTTTCACCGAAGCTTCAAGCTCGTCCTTGATCTCGGGAAAGTGGTCACTCTTCAAGGTTTTGCCCTCGCCATAGGCTGGAACTTCTTCAATATCCTCATCCATACCCTCGACCTTAATACTGGGCTCCCGAACTTGCGCGACGAGAGATATATCGGGAACAATAGGCATCTTGAAGAATCGCCGTTGACAGCATGTCGCATTGGACCGCAAGAGCGCTGGACAAAGATGTCCATTTTGTTGGGCTACCACAGGTCTGCTGAAGCAAGAAGAAGGCACCTGCCATCTTCGCAAGAGAATGCGCCGGGCACAGAGTCTCGTTTTCGTAGGTACATCCTGGAGCATTGACGGGGTTGTGAGTGAAATGTGGACGAAGAGATGCAATAGAGGCGCGACGGAAGCACGAGCCGCGATGCAAGAAATCTCGTCGGCACGTGATCTTAAATGATGAATTAATGTCTACAAACTGCTTTTTCAACTCCAATGTTCGGGTTTTTTTGGTGAAGCTAATCTTACCATCAGTCCCGGAATGACAATAACTGGTAGCTTACGACTGGTTTTGATATTGCGTGTCAGAAGAAATAGTATAACCGCCTGGAAGAGAGCAAATGTCCTATTGCACTCAATTCCAAGGCGAGAGGCGAAAGAATATTTAGGGGCAGTTCGCTAAACATTGTTATAGGGGCAACAGGAGAGCATCGAAGCCTAATTTTACACTGGACAAGAGAGTTTTGGCATGGAGGAATTACTGGATGAGATGGCAACTATATTTTATTCGTCTCATATCGAAAGAGTTGATTAAAGATACGATGAGTATTATATATGGAACTCATGGCTCGGCAGGCATCCCTGCACGAACTTGACGACCCTGGATATAAATCGACCGGATCATGTTGAGCGCACTGAAGATATACAGCGCCCAGAGGTGATACCTCCCTAGGTATAAATACGGAGAGAGATGGCAGAGCTTTTGTACATACAGATATAAAAGAGAAGTGCGCGTTTTCAACGGTCGTTAGATGACCGAGATGTCATGTTGAAGTGATCGATCTTTTAATATGCGGATAATGGAACTATCGAAAAGTAAATCGGAAGGTTGGTTAGAACAAGTAGGTACTTTGTTTTTGGAGGATATCCACAGAAGCAGGAACAGCTTACTGCACCATGCACATGTGGAGAAGGAAGCCTATTGTGGAACGATCCTGATTATACCCCGCGAATACTGTTTCGTGTATGAATTAAAGGAGTGATATCTCTAATATGGAGATATTGCAGAAAGCCGATAGCCTAACTGAAGTCTATCTTTAAGTGAATGTGACATTTGTTTTTAGCGTACGGTGGACTTTGCTGGGGAATGTCAACAACGGTTATATTGCGAAGTTAATACCCAAATATAGTCAGAAGCAAGGCAGTAGCAAATAAGAATGGTAATGGTCAATAGTGACTGAAGAATATATGTATTGGGCATTAATGTAGACTCCTAATCTCGTGATATATCATAAACTACTTACATATGTATACTGTACGCCTTCGCCAACGCCAAGTAAGATCCCAGCCAACGCCACCAGAAAACCAACCCATTAACCCCTGTGGTGGAGGACAAGGCAATAATGTACTACTTCTTTAAGCTTGAGAATCCCTCGCCTTCTTTCCTGACGACTTTCCTTGGCAAAACCTCCACTTTGCGACTCAAGAGGCCCCTGAGTTCGGGACTGATGACCTTCGGTCTCTGGTCTTCTAGCTCGCTACTCTGCCTTTGACTATTCCCCTTCCCTTTACCCTTACTGTTACTTCCCGAAGCTTGGGTGCCCGTACTCGTACTCGCGCCCTGGCTTCCTTTCCCCACAGCTGCTCCACTATTCGTGCTGCCAGCAGTCGTAGTATCTATGCTTGAGGTATTTGCTGAGGAAGGAGCCGGGGACGATGGACGAAGCGATTGTGCTCCCCCTAAGGACGCATTCTGTATCGTGGCTCGTTGGCGGAGTTTTGGCGCAGGAAAATTTGACTTCTTATCTATGGCTTCGACGGTGCGCTGAAAGCGACGAAACAGGGCTTCTGCGCGGACGAGAGTTGATTCAAGATCGATTGTGGTGGAAAGCTCATTCACTACTATATATTAGCATCCCTAGATAACTTGGGGGCTGCGATGGGGATTTACCATATTTCAACACCTCATCGAAATGTTTGAGGTGTTCCATAATCACATCTCTGTGCTTCTCTAAGATCGCCAAAGCGATGAACAGATGGAAACCACTGCTCAAGTAATCCGTCCACAGCACTTCCCACAGATGCAAGACATCTAGCCACGGAAATTCCCGCTTGTACCACACAAGCAGCATACGGAAGAAGAAGAAGAAATTGGTCGAGTCGGCGCTTTGAAGATGTAGGTAAAGTTTCGGGTCCATGAGCTGAACCAGATTATCAAGCGTTAGAAGTTGTTTTCTCATGCCACTTTGATCGCGCAGGAAATTCCGCTCCATGCGATCCATAAAGTGTTGGAAACCCCAGAATGCGACCGCATCGTCTTGCATAACTGCATAAATAGGAGCAAGCAAATCAGACATGCCTTGGACATACCCAAGATCTCGGTTGTACTCGTTGTAGGTTAGGAGCATGTCCTTCATTTGTTCCAAATGAACATTTGTACCAACATCTGCGAATGGCGATGATGGGTCTGGATGCGGCGTATCTTCGCCTGCGAAGAGGGGGATTGTACGATCTGTCCTATGCACATCTTTCTCTATTGCAAGAACCCCAAGAAATGGGATACGTCAGTCTATACTGCGGTCTTCGATTGAAAATTTGGGGTGACAAACCTATTCGTCCCTTTTGCTCCCGCCACCACTCGCCCTCCTCTCCTTCTCCGCCGAGATCCACGAGCCTATCCCACCAGGCGCCCTTCAATCTCACGTACTCGTCTCGGAGACTGGCAATCTCTGCCTTGCGCTCGTCGGCAGAAGAGTCCCAATCGTAAACTTCGAGTAGGAAGAGCCAAGCTTCTTTCCGGACTCCATCTTCGGGATCCAGACCGCCATGGAATATCCTCTCCTTAACTTCATCAACAGTGACTTGTAATCGCCCAGTCCGTTGGTCAAAGAAGCTATTCCATTCCTTCAATGTGACAGTCTTACGTCGTTCCTTCAAACTCAAAGATCCCATCTCGGTATCCAGTAACTCAAAATCTCCTACATCTGTTTCCTCCAACTCCAGTACATCTCTCGCAGTCCATATTCTCTGGTTTCTATCCCTTTCGCTCTGCTCAGCAATTCCCATTGCCCATCTCGCCAAATAAATCCTCGCACTATCAAACTCTTCTTGGAGAGTCTGCACCTCCGGATTCTTTAAGAGCCTCCTCATCTGTGGTGGCATCTTTGGGTTATCAATAACAGAATCCGCCGTTCGTCTTGTAAACGTAGTTACTTTGCTGAATTTCTCCATTAAGTTCCATCCCGCTTCTTTGACAAACTTTGTTACGGGATCCATAGCCGCATCTCTCGGGCCCCTTGAACTAGACGCTCCAGCACCAGCTGCTCCGCTGATATTGACGCCGCTACTGCTGGGTCTTCTCACCACAGCAGCTGTGACAGGTTTCCCTCCAAATGCCTCTTTATCCTCCATACTCGGCTGTACTAAATAAATGTTCGGTTCCGCGCCACTCCGCTCGATGTCCACATATCTTTTCAACCATCTCAGAACCTCATCCCCACCCCAAAACATCTCCCCATTAGCGCCAAAAGGATCAAAATGTTCCCTCGCATGTCTCTTCTTCTGCAAAATCGTCGATTGACACTCGGAATCGTGGAAAAATAGTGCCGGGAACGAATCTCCAGCTCGACTGTTCACGATGACGCTGCCAAACCACCACCCTAGGCTTGGGGGCCGAACTAGCAAACTGTAGATGGCGGATACTGGGATAGCGAAGGCATAATGGCCAATCGAACTAGAGTGTGTCGTTGTCGTAGGTGGAGGGGGAACGAGATATGACTGTCTTGGGGGAGAGTCGCCCTCTGCTAGATCAACCTTCACATATGTATCCCTAGCATCGCCCAGTGAATGTTCGGGAACCCAGGCAAGGAGGAGAGAGGCAGCAGTTTGGGCTTTCGCGGATTGAGAGGAGGAGGACGTCGGCCGAGAGTTGGGAGCAGGTTTCTGCTGTAGGAGGGCGATGTAGCCAGGGATATTGTCCTTCGCAGATGGAGTAGGGTGGATGTAAACCTTTGGGGTGTTAGTTGATGCGCCTCTGATATCTTGACTGATGCGGGCAGGGACCACAACTTGCCTTGCTCTTCGAATAAAGCAGTTTAACTCCTCGGCCAGATTTTGTATGAGTGACAGTATTATACTCTCCTTCCTCATCGTCGCTCATGGCGTAGAAGCTGTTGGATGGTGAAGCCGGTCGCGCGGGGTCCTTTGACGACGTCATTGTACCTACCAAGAAGATTTGCTGCAGGCTGGTAAATAGTCGGATTATTGAGTTGATATATATGGCTCGAAGTCGAGAGTAAGAGGTGGAAAATCAAGTCATTTTGTGTGTTTCTGTTCCTGGTGGTGTTACTATTACAGTTGAGTTGCCTGTGGCGGATGACCGCACCGTATACAACTCGCATGACGCGTTTGTACTTGCGTGGCGGGGGCAGGGGAAAGTGGAAAAAATATCTAGGCAGCCTTATAAGGGACAATGCATCAGAAATAAAGATTAAAACCCGCTTTCGAATTAGTAACTATAGTTCCTAAAACTCTTCTGATAGTTGACGATTGTAGACTTACAGAAAATATCTTCTAAATCCTCCACATGTTAACAGAACTGACCTTGGCATGTTTTCGCTTGTAAACCGGCTTTGCTGTGTCAATCCCGCCACGCCGACAAAGCACACTGCTTCTCTTCTTTTAAAGCTTCAAACACAGCTAGTTCATAATATAATTCCACTGCCTAGTGAATAGAAATTATAAAAGCGACTATACACCCATATTTTTCAGTTGCACCTACACTTTTTCATATTTCGCTCACCCTGATACCCGTATAAAGATCTCATCCATCATCAATATAACTGTCAATTTTGTTTCGAGATTCTCTCATCTGATCGATACAGTAATACTCATTTCTTCTCCAGTCAAAACCCCAAGGGCAAAATCAAACAAACGTTGGGCTTTTATTTTTGAGCAGCATTATTTTGTTTATCGGGGTTGCTGGCCTTGAAAAAGTCAAGTGCGTTTGTCTTCTTCTGCGTTTAAACTCAGTATAGGATATTTCGACTTATCCATCAACCCTTATCATACTATTGCTACCTTTCCTTGTTACTTCAGCGTATCTTTCCCTAAGTCATTAAGTTCACACCCCCATTGCTGCTCAGGCGCATGAATTTAGACGCAGGAATTTAGACTCCACTCTCACACGGCTCTTCCGTTGTTTACAGATACAGCCTAGCCAAGCGGTTGCTTGATAACCAAAGATTTATCGAGGCGTGGAAAGCTTCTAGGTTCACCATCATCATAGAACCACATCTGCAATGCTCTGCGTAGCTCCATCGCTTGTTTATCTGAACATCCCCGCAGACTTCTTTTCTCGTCAGAGCTGCGGAACGATACTAAGCTAGCTCAAGGTACTCCAGTTCTCACGCCAGGTATCCAAACTCGGGTATTGACCAATCTTCTGCGATCTCTACGAGATCTCATTTTCGATGCTGCAGGAATGAGCGAGGATGTGAGCAGAGGTAGGTAGGTGGGTTTGCCATTTGGAATTGAAGCTTTCGTTCCAGTTCACGGGTGGCATACTAAATATTGAGGCCTGTACTCAGCGTGTGTCTAACAGCTTTAATTGTACATAAAATTGCGAAGATTTTTTTATCTTTGTAACTGTACGATCAACAGTTGTTTAGTAATTAAAGTGTTTCTGTTTAGGATAAAATGTCGATTTCATGATCTCGCTTAGCGGCTGCAAGCGCTGCTGGTGATTGTAAACTCCGATACATCCCTTTCCTCCTTCGCTATTACGCTACTCTAAATCCGGCATACAGTTGGTCGACGCCACAACCCATACATAGTTCAGGTACAAGGTATTCTAAAGACATAGTCCAGTTCTAATCGATCTTGCCGTAATCCTATTTTGGACGGCAACTTGTCGCGGAAGATGAAGAACTTAACTCCTTAGCCTTGAACTAGGCGATGCCGGATTTACCGACACCTATTTCCGTTGCAATTTGTCTACCTAGCCTGGAGATATTGGGAGTGTACTTTTCATATAAAATGACTTACCCTCTTCACTGTCAACATATTATTGCTTACACACTCACAATCCCAAGCTCACATTGAAAACAACTTTCCGCGCTTCGAAAAGAAATAATTCAACAACAATGGCAAATCTCGTTGGAAGACCTATCACAGCCAATGGGCTCGGCCTCATGAGTACGTCTTTTCGAATTTGAAATTTCCACTTCTATCTCTTCTGCTGGATAATTGGCCATGGACTGACAGGAAAAAAAGGGCTCACTGCCGTCCCTACCGACATAACACCAGACCCGGTCGCCTTCGCCAGTATGCGTGCGGCGCTCGCAGCCGGTGCCAACGTCTGGAACGCAGGTGACTTCTACGGTTCACCTGAGTTTAATGTAATCATTCCAAACCATTTCAAGCAATGATTATCCGTTCGAGGAATCTCACCAATAAATACTGACATATCATTGCACCTAGTCCCTCCACCTTCTGAACCGCTACTTCACAGCCTACCCATCCGATGCTTCAAAAGTGATTCTCTGCCTCAAAACCGGCATAACCAGAGCTACGTTGAAACTCGACTGCTCGCCCTCAGCAATCCGCAAAGCTGCCGAGAACGCCCTGAAGATTCTCGATGGGAAAAAAACTATCGACATCTTCGGGCCCTGCCGTGTTGATTGCAACGTCCCAATCGAAGAGACAGTCAAGGAATGTTTGAAGTTGAAGCAAGAGGGGAAGATAGGCGGGATTCAACTAAGTGAGGTCAGGGCCGAGACAATTCGTCGCGCCTCCAACATCGCCAAGATTGACATGGTGGAAGCGGAAGTCTCGCTCTGGGCCACTGACATCTTCAGCAACGGCGTTGCGGAGACCTGTGCCGAGCTCGGGATTGTGGTTACGGCTCATACGCCACTTGGATCGGGCATGTTGACGGGTAAGTTCCAGTCTCTGGCCGATCTCCCTGAAGGCGATCCCAAACGCAATTTCCCGCGATATCAGGAAGATACGTTTGCGAAAAATATCCTCTTGGTGAAAGAGGTGCAGAGATTGGCGGAGGCGAAAGGGGCGACGAGTGCGCAGCTGGCACTGGCTTGGGTGAAGAGTAAAGGGAGAGAGGGGAAGCCGTGGATTGTACTAGCCGTGGGAGCCAGGAGTGAGGAGAGAGTAAAGGAGAATTTTGAGAATGTGGAATTGTCTGAGAGTGAGTTGAAGGATATTGAGGCTGCGCTGGAGATTTTTCCGGTTGTTGGGAATAGGAGCCCGGAGATCTTGTCGAAATTGAATGAGTATTAGAGGGTTAGTGTTGAGAGGATGAGATTGGAATTGCACGCTGATCGAAAAGAGTCACTTTTTGTAGATAATTTCCGTAATGATACGAACATACCATCCTTCGAGTTTGGCAATTCCTTGTTATGGCTGGTAATAGTTAGCCCACTATTATGTCAGGCGAGTAGAAATCAAAAGGTTTTTCGAAAAGGTATTGAAAATGATTTCAACAAAGCTGCTTACCGTATCGAGGATAGCTTGCAGTGACAAGGACCCATATCCGAGGTGTGTAACATTGTATGAATGACTACACTACCCCGGACTTTTATGTTTTCTCGAATATGGTGCGTTTCCCAAGAAACCCGGATACGACCGCATATTGACGAGGCAGCTAGAGATGCTGTGCCGCCGAGCTGAGAGTTGAAGATTGACGAGCGGCGAAGCCATCAAACCTTCGCCATAGGGCCAACTCCCACTGACAAAGTTCTTTTGCTCTTCAAAGATCAGGTTTTGAGATATAAGGTGTGTGGCCGTGAGTTAGGTGTGAGAGGTAAAAAAAAAGGGGGGGGGGATATGCTGAATGTGAGATATTCGACTGGAAGTCAAGATCTTTGACCAGTATCTCGAGTTCCAGTTTGCCATCTCCGTCAATTTTCATTTGCCTTCGCTGTCATTTAGAAGATACGATTGACACTCCTGCAACATACTATTATATCCCGTTGTAGGAGATTGTAGTAGATACTGCACGAAGTCTTGAGGCCGCTAGTGCATCAAGCTTGTTTTTCAAGACCTTGGACTTGCCCCTCGAGAATTCCGGCAGCTCGAGAGGCCAGAGCATTTTGGTCTTTGACACTATGCAGGAAATTTATGCAAGACTTGATGTCGTTGACATATTCAGTCAACCGGTGATCCGGGTGGAAACGTGCCTCGACTGCAAGCACAATCGAAGCTGAAAAGAAGTGCAAGGAAATAGGCCTTAGAGCATTAGCTAATGTTGTGATAGTTACGGTAATGCTAGGATTTCTCACCAAGGCCTTGATCTCGCAATGAGCTTAGTATATGCGTTCGTCATGCTGATGATACCTCTGGCGGATGTTAGGCAAATGGACCTCGTTCGTGCGAATGTCCCTGGGTCATGGATCCAATAATCCTGGAGGACTCTGTTGATGACTATGCGATAATATAATAGCACCACAGATAGATTTCCGCGCTGCCATGATACCCATGGCTCTATTTCGTCAAGATGGTTATGCTGAGTAGAGTCGTCCCTGGGACGGAGGTGCTCTGGCAAGAGTTCAATGATACTCGCAAGGGACTCATCGGCACTAACAACTAAAGCCGAAATATCTCCCAAATTTCTCTTCGTTGTTAGTAAGGAATTTCGAAACTGATTGACTATAATCGACACCTGGGACATCGCAGTATGGTATTGAACTAAGGCTGGCTGTGGCCTGCTATCTCGTCTTGTAGTAAAATACTCAAGCTTGTCATCAAGCGGGGCGGGGAGTGCCACCTCGAAGTCTGCTGCTGTTATGCATGGTGTTCGATACGGCACAGGTAGCCATTCGCAAAGCACCAAAGTCCACCACAGTCTCCGACGAACTTGCTGCTGCACAGCATCTTCGTTGGCGTTCTCACGATCAGAGCCTATTTTCAACGCCTGCGCGATTCGAATGGCCGAGCTCCAAAGTGAATAATGCAGATTTGAGTCGCCTACATTGTTGAACACGATCCCAAGGATGGTGATGGCCTGTACACTACGCAAGTCGTGATTCCGGAGGAAGTCACCTTGCTTCAAGTAAAACAATGATGCATCGTACCAATGAAGAAGGCTTAATCGGGTATCGTCTGTTACTTGATGTCAATGTCATACTATTGCACATATGTTAAGGGTTTAAGTACCATGAGGTATCCCGGACTCCACAGCTTCTGCTTCATCCATGAAGAGAAGGGTAGACTCCCAATATTAGCAAGAGCACATTTGAAATTTTACATTATACTTACACTGAGAACAGCAAAATACACCGAAAGCCAGAGAGGGTGTGCGACCTTTTCTTCGGATGAGCGATATCCATGCTTCCAGAAGTCCTGGCATTCTGCTTCAAAAGTGGGGTGGTGGAGAGCGCAATGTATCCATGAGGTCCAAACCCTGCCAAAGAACAAGATATGAAGTGCACATGTAGGAGTGGGCCATATTATATCACTCTCCGATGTCACTGTCGATATCCTTGATGGATGTTTTACGGTGTCGAATAGGTCCACCTCGAAGCTCTCGGTGATATTTCTAACTGCCCCATGGCCTGTCTCGGTGTGTGCAGGTTGAGCCGGGTGCTGCATGAGCTGGGCTTTGAGACGGCTGTTTTCTTCCAAGAGATCCTGGTAAGATGGCTCTCTTGCATGGTTAATGAAACTTTCTCTGATGGTGTGTTAGGAAAGTTGATAATCCCCTTTCAGACTTTTGGTCTGGGGGAGCTAACGAAGAAGCGCAGACCCGAATTTGTTGACTTACGCATTCTCTATGACCTTTCCCTTAACTTTTACCGTCTCTCTCTTGCAAGATGCTTCCATTCCTCGACTGATGCACTCACTGCAGGGTATTTTCTTTTCGCATTTTACCCTCCTTTTTGCACATGTCGTGCAGCTTCGAGGAGCACGCTGGGTTGCTCGAACCGGAGTTTGCAGGAAAGGTGACGAAGACATGATCGGTGTTGCTCAACTTGTACAAGTACAAGTAGGCGATAGGAAACGCGTTGTCAGTGAAGATGCTTGATATGATAGGGATCATTCAACTGTGGCCTGGTTAAAATTAGTTTCTTCGTAAGTCATGTGACTGACTATGTCTAAGCTGAAGTGGAATACGAAGCGAGAGGCCAAACAGCTGGAATGTAAGTACTGTGGTAACTTAAAATCTCTTGTATAGCAATTCCCATCGCCGACCTGCCATTAGCTAAAAGACCTGGACTTGGACCCAAGTAAGGAATAGAACATTCCTGTGCCCTGGAATTCAGAAGGAGGAATCGTGAGCGGCCTAGGACCGTACCCAAGATGTTCCCGGGTGTGTTTTTAACCCCGATTCGGGTTTGTATATCGTCCGACGCTAAATCGGATTCCTCGACGAGCGACCTTATACCTATATATGGTATAGAATTCGCCCTTCATTTGAAGCTGTATAATCTAAAAGCAGCTCCATCAGGCATCGACTCAAATCCGATTTAAAACTTACGCACAATCTTGCCCAGCCAGCAGATTATCATTAAGGTGACTTCTACCTCATTCATCAACATGTCTTGCTCTCAGCCAAGAATTGCCATTGTCGGCGGAGGTCCAGCGGGACTGACAGCTGGTGTTCTTCTCCATAAGCATGACATCCCCTTCACTATCTTCGAGCTGCGAAAAAAAACCTACAATCGAGGAACTTGCACAACCTACAGGAATGCTCGACCTGCATGAGGAATCTGGTCTTGCCGCTCTGAGGAAATGTGAGTTATACGAAGATTTTGTTCCCCTCATAGGAGACTGTGATCAAGAAATGAGGATCGCGGACGACAACGGCAAAATCATCTTCGTCCATGGAGTTGACGATGGGGCATTCCGCCCTGAGATCCCGCGCACAGCACTGAACCAGCTCTTGTTGTCAAGGCTGCCTGCTGAATCAATCAAGTGGGGTCATAAAATCCTCTATGCTGCAAGTTCTACCACATCTGATCACACCGAGATCATGCTTGATTTTGGCGTACATGGCAAGCAGCCATTCGACTTCGTTATCGGTGCTGACGGCGCGTGGTCAAGAGTTCGCCAAATGATGACAAACATCAAGCCGGAATACTCAGGTCGACAGTCTATCACTGCTACTATCAGGGATATCACCAAGAAGTATCCGCATCTGCTCGAGCTTGTGGGCGCTGGAACTTTCATTGCGCTAGGCAATAGACACGGAGTCATTGTGCAACGAGGATCATTTGATTCGGCTAGGATGTATATCATATTGACAATTCCAGAGGAGGACTTTCCAGTCACATCGAAGCTGAGCTGCGAGACAGCCGCATTCGCGAAGAACAGGATCCTTGGGGATGATGCGCTGCTTGGAAGATGGGGCCCCAAGGTGAAGGAACTCGTGACAATTGCGTTGGATGAGGAGTCGCATTACGAACCTGATGTAAAGATAGATATAAGAGCAGCGTACGAGCTTCCTATCGGCTGGGAACATCAGCAAGGTGTAACACTCATCGGTGATGCAGCACATGTGATGCCTCCAAATGGTGAAGGAGTCAACCAAGCAATGCTGGACGCGGTGATGTTGACCGAGACCATCATTAAGGCGTACGAAACCTCCAAATCAGAATTTTCAACTTTTCAGAGTGTGCTGGATCCATTGGTCAAAGAGTCCGAGGTGGATATGGAGGCTCGTGCGAGGAAGGTGGCGGAAGATTCGCAGCAGCTGATTAACGCGATGTTCACAGAAAACGCTTCAGCGGCGATGGTGAAGTTTTTCGAGAGCTTTGGTGTGGGAGTATCTGAGTAGAGAAGTTCTTGGATGAAGTGTACAGAGAAGAGGAACTGAGTCGTAAGCGCCGGGCTTTCGATGATTCAATGCCCCGCTTATTAATGGAAGCTAGGATCCGAGATGAAAATCCAACTCCTACTTTTGTAGCCTGTGTATATATATATTATTGCAATCATTCTCTGGAAAAACTCTTAATGCTCATGCAGCGAAGTCATATTCCACTATCCTCTTATTTTGTTCACTTTGAGTAAGTGGAAATACACAGCTCTCCTCACGAGATTCACTTGACACGTGTCTGTCAAATCTATTATCACAAGAGCCCTTAAAATAGGAATGCATATTAATATCTTTATACTTGCCACAGACTCTTGTTTCTGCCTTTGCAAGCTTCTACGAGCTCATATCGTCTCTCGGAGCATCACATTTTATACCTGGGTCACATGATGAATTGAGTTGTTCCATTCTTGTAAAAATAAGAACATCCAAATTCCTCAAAAGGATCAAATTTCCATCTCGGAAATATAGCCAAGATATATTCATCCGAAGAAAATATGCATCTACAGTACATCGTGCGTTTCCTGAGGTCAGAAATGTGCCGATGGCATCATAACCACCAATATATAACCAGGTTACTGTATCGATATTCAAGGCTTCCTTTGTAGAAAGTTACCTTCCAAGCCTTTTTACCCATGCCCATCATTCTAAGGTCCAAACCGCACCTCCCTATGATGAAGCCTGTCCTCCCAAACTCCAGCCTTCCTCGGCTACCTGTTTACGTTACCGTCTCACGATCCCTGATGTCTAAGCGAAAGAATCGGCGGCAGCCCCCTGATTAATTCCCGAAACCTTAGCAACCTTATGTGGACTTTTATTCCAACCCACAACCCGCCCGCGTATATATATATCAAATGTATTAATATCTATGGCCTAATATCCGTACCACCACAATCTCGTTCAATTCCCATGAACCTTTAAACACCCAACAAGATTTTCCAGCCCTCTCACCTAGTACCTTCACGCGACCTTTCACCTGCGACGAGAACTCCGTTTCACCCACACCTAGATCTCGCTAATCGACAGGAACCAGCAACATCCGAGCCCCTATTTGTCTCAAGTCCACCCAACGATGTCTCGGCTCATACACTAGAGCGCCCCCTCTTATTTTTTCTTTTCCTACACAAGCTTTTGTCGGACCTGTCACCCACTCTGTCTTCATGCGACGTTCGATCAGACCTCTCACACGGCCACGCTGGGATCGTGTCGTCGTTTCGGGTCCGAGGTCTGGCCCACTCGTCCTCCCATAGTAGGGAATCGGGTCTTGCTGTCCGGGTACGAATCATACTAAATAGGTGAGATATTAGGCCGGCTTCAGATATTACCTCCCTTTCTTCCCCCCCGTTTAATTGCCGTGAGAGCTACATCTGTTGACCTTCATTGCTTGTACTTTCTTTTCTTTTGGGGAAGGAAATTCTATTCTATTCAATTCACTTTAATCCAATTTTTTTGTTGCTGGTCAACCCTTCAGACAGACGTCTCTCCTTCATCCATTCCTTCCCACCTTGCTTCGTCAATCCATTCGTACTCATCGCAATCCTTTCTACGAACAACTTGCGAGGGCCGCCTTTCCATCAGATTAAATCAAACTCCAACCTATCTCTCCTTCCTTCCACAACCAACCCTCAAACCCCCTCGGAAATAAATAAAAATGGGCGGAAATCTCTCCAAGGAAAAGTCCATCGCGACAGCCGACATCACCCTCGATGTCATCAGCCCGGGCGACATGGACACCCTCATCCGGCTCGCCGTCTTCTGGTCGACTTCACTCTACATCATGTGCATGATCTGGAGCACGACCTTGCTCGCCGACCGCTGGCGTGGTCCTAAAGGGAATAAGAGCATATCGGGTGCGAGCGTGCTGGCGGCTATCGTTATGAGTTCGGCGTGGCCCGTGGTGGTTGGGTACTTGGTGGTTTCAGGGTAGTTTGGTTGTCGAGAGGATGGAATGGTGTTGAAGGAAGGTGCTTTTCGGGTGACTGGGAGAGAAGGTGGTTGATCATCTGATGGAATTGGAGGAGGGAGGATGACTGTATGCTGTTGAAATTGGGTTTTGTTATGCAGGAGTTGGGTCGGTGCTTTATACCAGCATGTGCCTAGGATCATTGTGCCGTGCACACAAGTCGTTTGGTTCAATTTGATGGTTCTCTATCTGCTTTCTTCTCTCTCTGCTTTCTCTCTGCAGAAGTGTAAGTTAGCGATCCAAGCCAAACTTCTATGATGAGATCAAAATGTTACCATTTTGAAGGCTCTCACATATTTATATCTGTCTAGCACTTGATTCTGCAACGGAGAAACTAGTTTTGTATGAAGTTTCAACCGTATTCTCTATTCTATATCTCATCATACTTCGTTCCTAGGAACAAAGATTCAACCTGGCTACACTCGGATCATGATCGCTTATCTGATCTGCCAACGAACTCCACGTATTGACATGCACATGCTCAAAGGCTGCCCCTAAAATCAATGCTGGGCTGACAAACATATGATCCAGCGCCTGGCAATTCATATCGTACATGTACGTATACCGTTCTGTGCTCGGTGTCAATACAACATCATCGAGATCGAGCAAATGGGATACGGATTTGAAGGTTTTGAGAGGCTCTACGAATGTGAATTCGTTGAAATCGCCCGCGACGATTATCTTCGCGAAAGGGTTGAGCTTGAGGATTTGTGCAACAAATGTCTGGGATTTTTAGGTCAGTGCGTTTAGGTAGGAGAGTCAGCGAGAGGGACGTACAGCTGTGACATTTGCCTGAGCCAGACGATCATATACTCCTCCATTTACAGGTGGACGAGCATCTCCCACAAGCGGACTTCCACCGCCCTTGCTCCCTTGATGCAAGTTGACAGTGAAGAACTTGTTCTTCCCATCCAGTGTCTCCCATGCAGCGGCCAAAGGCTTGCGACTGGCGGTGAAGGCAACGTTGCTGGGTTCTATGTGACCTGGATTATACTTGAGTTCTGGACCAGGGAGCACCTCATTTGCGTCGAGGGCACCACCGAGATTGGGATTGCGGAGACGGAGGAGACTGGGCTTGTAGAGGTAGGCTTGGCGGATGTTTCCTCCTGGTTGGCCGCCGTCGACGCCATTTTGAGGAACTACTTCTGTCCAGGAATATTGAACGCCTGAGATATTATAGATTTTGTCGACTAGAGTCGTGAGTGTCACGTTGGCATCGACGACTGGGAAGATTAGATATAATAGTCAAAAAGAGGAGGAATTAGCTACCTCCGTTATTTGTAGGTCCGCTGTTATCTTGAACTTCTTGAATAAACATGAGATCCGGGGCCTTTAGAAAGTTTGCAATATGATCTGCGATATATGGCATCCAAGCTGAATTGGGAGCTAAGTTTTCAACGTTATAGACACCGACTGTGAGTTTGCTACAGCTTCCCGAAGAAATTAAGGAGGTAGCTGGCGCTACTGATGGAGATGCTGATGCGACTGTTTTCACCGCCGTTTGAGGAAGGATACAGTAATACCCATATGCAGTTGTGACAACTCCTGTAATATCTTCCAATGTGTCACCTAATTTAATGGTTTTGGGATTTTTGGAGCCATCAAGTGGGTCAATGACATAGAGCGCTTCGGGGTTAGAGTCTGTTGATAAATATCAATATTGGTTTCTGAATATTGTATAAATTATTACCTCGGTCTTTCATTGTTAACCCGCCTCGCTTATTCTTGCCAGAGGTTCTCCAAGAGCCAATAACCCAAACGTCTGCATATGTGTTGGATTTGGTGATCGCAGCTGGAGTTTTAATAGTCACAAGTTCTCCACTCAAACTTTCCCAGAAATCCATGCCAAAAATAAAAGGCTGAAGATCCGGATTTGCAACGGAAACCAAACTCTGATTATTTGGCAGGGAATAGATATCCCAGTTGTCAAGAGAAGAAAATTGCTCGGTTGGAGGATAAACTAGAAGATCTTGTCCAATGACAACTGGTTTGACTGTATTTCCGGTCGAGAGAACAGTGATATTTTTGGGTGCCGTGAGTTCCGTCTGGTACAAGTACGTCGATGATGAACGGTATTCGGTGACAGTTGCATCCAGGGTTACGATATCTCCAACAGTAACATTCTTGACTGCAGCAGAGCCATAGACGTAGATGGAATTCGAGGATCTGATATCGAGATCCAGGGTGGTTTGGCGAATGAAAAACCCGCTAGGACCCTTGGCAGTTACCAACCCTTTGATTCCTGATAATGCCTGTCCTCGAAATGGCGACAAAAACTTGACGCCATTAATCTGATTGATGGTGACGGCATTTGCAAGCAAGGCTTGGACAGCCAGGGCAGCCATACTGATAGCGATTGAGAACCTCATGATTGCTTGCTGCTAGGTTGGCTTGATGGCGAGAGCTGTTGGCAGCTACACAGGATGATAAGATTCTCGGAGGGAACCATGTCTATTTATATCGAAATTTATCAAGAAAGCCCAGATATCGTACAGAGGCTAATAACATAGAAATCCTCGTTATCTTGCAGGCCAAGTAAGGGCACAGAGTCCGGCCACGTTCTTTGCGCGAATTGGCGAACTTGCTTCAGACACGCCTTAATAGCTGAGTGCCGCTGCACTGAAGGCTGCGGCAATCTTGGCAGATCTGGGTTCCTGCATGCCGTCTGGTGCAATGTCGACATTTGACCTTGGCAGGCTACCCCGCTGAGGAAGGTGAAGATAAATTGACAAGCATGGTTATTTGTAACTATTTGATGGGGATTTAAGCTTACCTTCTCCAGGCCATTGATATTGGTAATCGGACGACTCCGAAAAATGCTTGTATGATAGGATGGCGAAGAGCCGGAGCTTGCCAGCCTCCCTTTGTCTGTTTGATGGAAGACGGAGGCTGCAAATTAGATGATTGGATCTGATCTCGGACGGAACGGAAGCCAAGAAGAGAAGCTGAATATTAGATACGGCCCATCTTCTGTTCCCGGATGGACAGTGGTAGATCTGGAGATAGGGATTGACAGGGAGCGACAAAGATGAGGGGTCGGGATGAGTATTGTAGATTGTATTCCGCATCACTTGGAGCTTCTGACCCGCCGATGCAATCTAAAAGGAAATCTTCTCACATCAAATGTGTGGATGCAGTTGAAAGGTCGTTTACCATCGATGTGTGAAGCAATGTCATGGCCATGTCGAAGCGATGAATGAAGACCATGAAAGGAACAGGCAAGTCCTGCAGGTTCATATGGCCAGGAAGACGACCTCTGGGCCATTTTATTTTTAGTCGCCTCCTATTTGGGTGCTTGTACCGAGGTCTACGGCTACAAGCGAGATTCAATAAACGCACGCCCCCCAGTTGCAAAGGGCTTTCATTATCAATTTATCAGTTTGAATTTTCAGATCTTATCATGCAACCGAATTTGTACGCTTAATCTCAAGATTATATCTGCCAATCAACGTACCCCACCTCTCCCCACTCTTAGGGCAAAGCTCGGCGCACCAGAAAAAATTGATTGCTATATAGCCCGAAATTAGCAGAACCAATCACAAATCACACGATTAAACGTGCCTTCATGGCTTAGTTGGTTAAAGCGTAAGCAAACTCCAATATACACATTAAGCCATCCGACTAATCCATCAATAGGTCGGTCTCATACCAAGTATGATCTGTTTGATTAAACATGCAGAAGTTATCCGAAGGTCGCCAGTTCGAACCTGGCTGAGGGCAATAGTCATCAAAAACTTTTTTTTTGGCTTTTTTTTTTTGGCTGCCACCCGATACAATTATCTCGTGATATCATCGAAGGTTTCATTTAGTAGCCCCGCACCTTTATGATAAGGTTAATCGAATTGATTCGAACATCATGCTTCCCGTGAGGAGTAAGTCGCTAGGTGATGTAGGTTGATGCAAGCTTCATCTCATGATGTCTACCCTATTGATATATTATTACAACTGGGAGGCGGCCATCAATGGCCATGGAATAACATGCATCTTTAATCAACAATGCATGCACACTCCCATAAACAAGAAGGCGAAGTGACAGCCTATTTAACAACGACTCTGTGCAGTATTTTACTGGAAAGCCCACTTTCTTCGTGGAACAAACAATATATAAATCATGAGCCCGAGGGAGGTCAGCGATGCTAGATTTAGGGCAGGGGTGAGCTAATAGTTGTTAGCGAGAGCTCACAGAATTACAGTAGTAGACTGACTATTATACTCCCTGAGCTAACACCAAACTGTTTCAACCTTGACTCATGATCATCTCTGTCAGAACCTTCTCCTGAAAATGAAACAATTTCTAGATTGACATCTATGATCTATCAGGGTGAGACCGTCATCATCAAGAATATAGTGACTTGAGATTGTGGAAATGAGCCGGGGGGTGGTTATGTGTGCATTTAATTGCAAGAGTTAGTTGTTGTGTTTTGGGGGATAAATAGGATAGAAGTGATTTTTGAATGTCTGCTTTGAGACATGGTTGAGCTTCATGTTCTTTGAGTAGCTTGTTATTACAGGGCATGAAGGTCAGAAGAATGATATTATGAAACAATAAGTGGATAATCAGTCACTACTAACTGGGGAAGAATATGTTTACTAGTAGTTTGAAAGTCACCACAAAGAGTTATTGTCACGAGAAGACCAGTTCAATTTGCACCACTGCATAATACTTCCTTTAGTAAGCCAAGATCAACCATGAGAGGAATTAACCCAACTATTTCCACACCCGTCCGACATACAGCAGGTACTAACCCATGGTCTTCATCGCAGTTTATCACAAGGACAAGACCACTCAATAGTATTGACAAGCCAACTCAAACACGTTGATCCTCCCAACCGCTGGACAGCGGGCAAACTGGAAAATTCTCAAGAACCACCACCTCATTAGTCCAAGAGACAATCGCAAGACCTTCTTGTGTCTGACTGTTGTTGGCTTCTGCTCTTGTTTGTCTTTTGATGCCCTGCCTTGCTCATCTTCGACCCTTCCGTATCCGCTTTTGTAGCTTTGGAATCCTCGTTCCCTTTCGACTTATGTGGTGAGAGCTTCGACCCTGTGATCTTATCACTAGTGGTATCGACATTCGAGATATTCGTGGGGTGGACTGCTGCGCTTGCAGGTTCGTATTGCGTTAGGCTCGAAAAGAAGCCCTTCTTAGGCTGCTCTGACGAAGCTCCTTTCGAATGTTTTGAGGGTTTCGGTTCTTTGTGCTTTTTGGGTTCTTTGTGCTTCTTGGGCTCCTTGGGCTCCTTGGGGGACTTAGAAGCCTTTGAGGTTTTTGGAGCTTTAGCCGGCTTCGCTGGCTTCGCTGGCTTTGCTGGTCTCGATGGCTTCGTTTCAGGTGTCTTGTCAGCGTGGGCTGGTGTCGGGCTGCTCTTTGTCGATGCAGCAGACTTCGATTGTTTGGACTTCTTGTCGTGTGACTCGTGTTCGGAGGGAGGACATTTTGAAGAAGAGAGACCCATCTTAGATGATATGTGACTAGTCTCGATATCGTTTACCAATCTAGCTACACGATGTCGACCTTTCTGGACTTGCTGAACTTGGATGTTTGCTTCCAATCTCACAACAGAACTTTATTGGTAGGGATATTGGCTGTGGCGGTGATCAATGTAATAATGCTGATGTGCCCGATGTTAATACAGGTCATTAATAGGTATTAGGAATGTTATCAGTAGGATTTTTGACGCGGAAGATAGAAGAGAGAATGAATCCGTGGTCCGAGAGAAATGAATACAAGTAAAGAGTAGTTGTGGAGGAAGTCGCATCGTACACTTCCCATTCAAGCAAGAACGATTTGAACATCAGGTGTCGAGTAACTGGAAATTAGGTAACAGAAGTATTCAAACTAGGTGCACGCAATAGTCCAACTTTGCTCTGCCCTTTTTTTTGAATTTGATGAGCCAAGGACTTGAATAATAAATATCCGTCTCAAGATATGATTTTTGGCCAGTGCGCCCTACACTTTTAATCGATGGGTCTGACTTCGGCACTCTACATCAAATATTCGTCGAGAGGGTGCGTGTCTTATGTTGGAGGAAATCTCTAAGCTTACATCACTGATACTCAGCCAGCTTGCTGTCCGGGGCTGTCTTCCAACTGAGAAGCGGTTCTCGTACGTTCGGTAAAAGCCATCTATTTGAATGTCTCCATTTGGAAGGAGATTTATGTCTATTTCTAATCTATGACTTCCGGCTCCAGATTCTCGTCCCAATGTTCTCTAAGTACGTGGCTGCCTTGGACTCAACATCCTTCTCGCTTCTGATGTTGGTCCATGATGGACATTGATGATCGCCTGGAAATTGACTGTAAGATACCTTGCGAATCTAGCATTCTAGTCAATGCGCTTGTAAAGGCCCTGCTCATCGAGTAAATTCCCTTTTGTAAAGCATCTAGGCTGGATACTCAAATTCTTGTAATATCTTGCATGCATGTAAAACATCGCTAATGTGGAAAACTAGCTAAGCAGAATTGACTCCTCTGATCTTTGGAAACGGTACTGCGTATCTATCGTTTCTCTGCACCGAATTCGTTCTTAAGGTGAGGAATGCAGACTTCTTTGACAACGAGATTGGACTTTCGGTTTGCATGGAGGTGAGAGTTTGCAAAAAGGAAAGAACGGCCCCCTCTATGCGCAAAATTACAGCTCCGCCATGATGAGCGCAAACTCAAACATATCCGGTGGTGGCTTGTCAACCCGCACCTTTAACTTGTGATCAAAGTACGCTCCTCTATTGTCAATCGCCACGTCCTCGCTTAATTCTCTTGTCCTTCTGACCTCATCGTCACTGACCCCTAACTCATCCCTAGGGATCCAGACACTTGGCTTCGACATTCGTAATATGGGATGCATGAATGCCACTGAAAGCAACATGTCACGTTCCTCGGGATCTAGATTTTCTAGTTCATCGTTGTGTTGCATGATAATTTTTGAGATAGGGTCGTCGAGCATCTGTGCTTCTATGTCTTTGCGTCGCGGTAGTAAAGCATTGCCAATACCATGGGTGCGGGCCAACTTTTTTTCGAGATGTGCTAGTCGACCTTCGTCTAGTGGCCGGTTAAGGCGAGCAAGAATTCGCTCGGCGGATTTTTCATCTTCACGCTGTTGGGATTGTAAATCCTTGGATCGATGTGACGATTGTCTCTGCCAGAAGGGTGGTCTTTGTGGAGTGCTCATTTCGGGATATTGAGTCATCTCGAGATTCTGAGTGTAAGAAGCAGCATTGCTAGATAGATCCATCAGATCTTTATCATCGTCTCGGAGGTCGACATTAACTGCTTCTAAAGTTTCACGGTCATCACGGCTCCCCGAGCTGCGTTTCCCTTGGTAGTCTGCTAGTAAAGCCTTGGATTCAACCTCCAGTCGGATAGGGGCGTACTTGAATAAGGGAGAAAGATGTCTCCTTAACCAGATCTGATACAAGATCGTAAGGACAAGAAGTATCGCCATGATGATGCCCTGCGCTTCACACGTGACTTTGCCCCGAGTGTCACGTACCAGGAAAAAAAGACCAATCAGGCAGAACTCCATGAAATAGAGGCCGGCAAAGAGCTGGTTGATGGCGCTTGGAAAGAACAGTCCGCCTCCGTCAACAGTGCCCGTTCGCACGCAATAAAGTAAATTATTCTTGATCACTACCCAGAAAAGGCCAAAGGTGATGAGCATGAACAGCAACATTAATGGAGCGATGGTGGAATAAACAAGTCCTGGTTCGAGGTCAGGAAACAAACTGTAAAATGTGGCGCATGTGTTACATACCAATGACTGCAAAAGTAGTATACCATGGAATATTACTACCAATGCGAGTTAAGTTTGTCCAGCTCAATTTTTGGAATACTGCGTCAGGCGTATTGGCGTGGCCAATGACATAGAAATTGAACAGCCGAATAGTCTGAAAAATCGAGGTGGCACTTAAGGACAGTGCCTGTAAGATTAAGAATGAGAAGAAGTAGTTGGCAGCCGTGGGTAGATTCGTAGCAAGGATATTTGGTACCGAAGTTGGACTGCGAATAAGCTCTTCGACAATGCTAGTAAGACCAGAGGAGATGGTGGGTATTATGAAAAGTTCGAAAATGAGGAAGATGAAGTACCACAGCTGAAGCGAACGCTCCCCCTCCTGGCCAGTCGTTGCACCTCTAGTCCTATTTGTCAGGAGGCGAAGAAGAATCGGAAGTGGTCCGCTCAGGACAATGACCTGAATGATAGGTGGGAGAGTACCTTGTATGAAGGACAGCAACCAGCGGGGCAGACTTCCGATCCATTTGAGCCAGGCCGTTGACCCGGATAGTGCGGAGAGTCTTGAAAGTATACCGGTGAAAAACGAAATAAGACCGAATAAAAATAGTAGCATGGCGAAAAGGACAGCAAATCCGGCGAAGCGTAGATATCGAGAACGCCATGACAGATTCAAGCTTGCCCAGTTTATGTCTCCAGGGGAGATCTCAACTAATCTTCTCTTCATGTGCCTCGGTGCGGTGTCGGCAACAGATTGGCAAGCGAGGTGTGCTGCTTTCTGGGAGTTGAATTGGACAAAGGCTGAAAAGTTTCGTGGATATGAGTCTGGTGTCTTAACATCTGTTTCAATTTCCTTATTTAGTCGAGCAAGCTCTCTTCGGCAGAAGTAGATTGTGTCAACTTTGGTAGTAAAGAAACGGCCAATGAGGGGAAATTTGGCTGCAAACGTGTGCCCGCTTTTGGGGATCCTTATAGTTTTTCGTTGCTTCGGTGTTATGAATTTGGTCCACGCAGCCTCGGTTTCGATATCGTATTCCAGATCACGTCGACAAGCCTCTGAGGTTGGAGGGGGCATTTCTAGGCGCGCAGAATGTGAAGCTGGGTCCTCGTTGAATTGGACCTGTGGGCGTGCTTGTTCTGGGGCCTCTTGCGTCGATTCTCCTCTCTGGCCCAATCTCATTTTACGGCTTCGTTTAGTGACTTTCCGAAGCAGATCAGTTTCGGTATTTTCCAAGAGGCTTTCGAAAGACCTTCGGAGATTGTCCTTGTTCACCAGGGTTGTAAAATCTCGATTGACCCATATTCGGCGGATGCCACCCGGAAAATCGCCGTATAATTCCTCTAGCGCTTGTTCGTCGCAAAGGTTTTCTGGAATATCCTGGATGAGAACTGTTGTACTTGATGCTTTCAACCTGTGACCTAGACTACTCAGGAACTCTCCTCGCTTGGTGATGTAGTGACTCAATTCTTGGTGAAACATAAAGCAGACCCAAACCACAACTCCAACGGCCAATATCAAATGCACCCAATACCTACTGGTATTTTCTGGTGACACATTCGACCAAGCCAAGGTATCCAGGCCCGTGACATTGTAGCTCACGCCATTAATAGTACTAGTTCCTTTTCCCTGCTTGACGTTGAGCGGTATCAAGATGGGCATGATAACAACGGCCATAGGACTAAAGATTTTTAGGCACATGCTGAGAAACCGGAGAAAGAAGTACGCGTCCATGCCGGCCCTTTCTAGGACTTCGGGATCCTCTTCGATCTTGAACACAGTGAACAGCCATTTGAACGGATTGCTGTGTGGGGGTTTGATCCTTTGCTTGACAGGAACCAAGAAGGATCTTGGCTGGTAGATTCGTTTAGCCCATAGATAGTTTCTCGTGACGAGAAACAGGCCAAACTGAACCGTGAAGAGGATGAAACCAGCGGCCAACGAGATGACGAAGGTTGTGATTGTCGTCCCTTCTCTGCCCTGTGCCGATCCTGCGGCCCCGTTGAGCGTTCCGTTGAGAATACTCGTGATGTCGGACATTGAAGCGGCAAAAGTTGTGTCAGGACATGTTCCCTCTGGCGCGCTGTTCTCTAGATGTCAGAGAGAATGAAGCGCGCTTGCGGCAGTTTGTGATATCGAGGTACTGTACCTATGACGTCGTCTTGGAGGTGTGCCCAATATGGCTATCAGCCCACATGACCTAACCAAAAATGGAAAATCAGGTTAGAAACTTGACGTCTGGGCGTTTCTCTCTAATCACACCTCTCGAATGCTCGAATCCCAATTTGATCAATCTGTGCACTTATTTATAGTCAAAAATAAGTATGTAGTTCTTCCTGGAAGTGCGGGTGGGACTTGAATTTTTATACAGTAAGAGATGATTCCTATTATCCTGTACTGCGATGCATCCAGGCATTTGAATTGGGCATTCATTTAAAAATGAACTACTTATCTCACACAAAAGACCTGAATCTCTGGTACAGATACTATCAAATATTTGCTTGATGTTTAGGTGCTAGTGTGTGACAGTGGACATGTTGACTACCTACAGGTCTCTTAAACATGATAATTCTCATCATGTGCGAGTCCTCCGAGTAACTGCTCAAGGTCTTGACATTTTGATCCCACAGCCGCGCAATTCCCTCGTATCTTGCTGGCCATCACATATATCCTGTAGTTCTCCTCGGGTATATCCGTACTGCAACTGAGAATCCTCAGACATTTCCATTGTCATGTAGCGGAGAATGATTGGAGGCGATCTACTAAGACAGGGTGACTTTTGTTTCTCTCATTCCCTCGAGTTGAACTAAGGAATATATTAAGATGAGTACATTACTAGCCAAAGAAAAGGCTGAGACAGAAGTCGAGGCCGTAGCTTGATGAGATTTAGCGCGACTTTGATAGGTCCAAGATCACGTGAGTGGGCCACCGCCAAATTCTGCCGCATTACGGAAAAAAAAGTTCCCCAAAGGCATTCTCTGTGCGCAGAAACATCCCCTCTCACACCCAACCACCACACTTATCTTTTCGCATCTACAGGTGCTAATAGGGTATCGGTGGATACAATTATATCACCTGCAATAAGGTACCCAACTTATAGACATTTATCATGTCGTCAGACGAGATTGTCTGGCAGGTTATTAACCAGCAATTCTGCTCGTTCAAGCTCAAGTAAGGTAACAAATCAAGATTTTTGATCTTCAAGTTAACAAATATCAGGACTACAAAAGAGAAGAACTTCTGTCGTAACGAGTACAATGTTACCGGTCTATGCAATCGGCAATCATGTCCTCTCGCAAACTCCCGATATGCCACGATTCGCGCCCACCCCGAATCCGGAACTCTTTACCTCTATATGAAAACCATCGAGCGCGCGCACATGCCCAGCAAGCTATGGGAACGCATCAAACTCTCGCAGAACTATGCGAAGGCCCTCGAACAGGTGGACGAACGATTGATCTACTGGCCAAAATTCCTGGTCCACAAGTGCAAGCAGAGACTCACGCGATTGACACAAGTTGGCATCCGGATGAGAAGATTGGCTAGAGAGGATGAGCGACTTGGTGAGAAATTGGTCCCGAAGATGGCTCCGAAAGTTAGGAGACGGGAGGAGACCAGGGAGAGGAAGGCAGAGGCTGCGGCTAAGGTTGAGAGAGCTATCGAAAGAGAGCTGATTGAGAGATTAAGAAGTGGTGCTTATGGTGATCAGCCACTCAACGTTAGCGAAGCTATTTGGAAGAAGGTTCTGAAGGGTCTCGAGAGAGGCGGTGAGGGTACTAGAGATGAGGATCTGGACGAAGGAATTGAGGAAGAAGAGTTCGAGAACGAAGAGGAGTTTGAGGATGAAGAGGGCGTTGGCGAGGTGGAATACGTTAGCGACTTGGGTGAAGATGAGGAAGATCTGGGGGATCTCGAGGACTGGCTCGGAAGCGAGGATGAAGCCGAGACGAGCGCTGAGGATGAATCAAGTGAGAGCGATAGCAGCGAGGATGACAAAGCTAAGAAGCTCAAGACTCCAGGAAAGCGGAAGAGAGGAGTGGATCCGAAGTCGAAGCCCAAGAAGTTTGCCAGAAGAGAAATCGAGATCGAGGAAGAATTCGAGGGACCACACCGCGAGTTGGCATTGGCTTGAACTTTCAATGCTGGTTTTCTATGCGTGGCGTTGGGGTCTACATGTTGTCTATATGGAGTTTGCTAGATCGAAAATTGTACTTGATTCATCATTTTGCTATGGCTCAGCCATTAGCATATATATCGGTAAAGATGTGTTCTGGGATCATGTACGATATTTTCGACTTGAAGAACATAGTCTCGCTTCAATCCAAAGTTTCAAGAATTTTCAATCGCTCGAAACAAACGATCATTCGCCAGCTAGCTCTTACGAAGACTTCTCGCCGCATAGCATGTATTCTTATTGATCTAACTACAAGGTTCCAGAATACACAACTTCTTGTAACATAGTCAAAAGTTCAAACTATATTGCGGTCGAAAATCTTGAGATCAATTGCCTAAGGAGACAATTTATCTCACCATGCATAACCCTCAAACCCAACTCTTCTAGACTGGCTAAAAGCGGAGAAGTAATAACGATAATATATGCTTAAACTCTATACTTTTCTTGGCTTACTCCTACTGTCTGCAGGCCGAGAGATGAAAACGACGGTGACTATTATCTAACAAAAATATGTATGTAGTACTGGGCTCAAGAAAAAGAACAATCTTGGAAAATTAACCTTTCTAGTAGCCTACTGCCCTTTTAACATTCTCCGTGACTTTCATCAAGATTGGTTGTAACTCTACATGTGCCAGTACAATACTTAAATTGAATTCTTGGCCTCTGGTGGGGTCGTTCTCGCGACAACCTTGAAACACATAAATGGACGCCGCACCTGCCATCTTTCCGACAACACCACTTTGCACCATTAGCGTCTGTCGAACACAAACCGTCGTCCTCAACTTGTTGGTCCCGTGAATTTTCATAGAAAGAAGTCAATCAAAGCCACAGCATCCAATCGGGACAAAGAATCGACTGACCCCTGGTGGCAAATACTCACCATGACTTCCTACTTCTCTAGTCTATTGACGACCACCACCTCCCGTGTGGCCTCGATCCGTCAGAACCTCCTACCCTCTGAAAATGATGGCGATACCGAAGATGACACCCACGTCTGCCGCGTCCTACGAGCTTATTACACCGAAAAAGGCCGGCCTTTCCCTACCTGGCTGCCTCTGGACCCTAAAGCACCTCCTCCTGTCGTCGTCCAACCTTTGTACGCACAATCAGCGGTCGGATCACGATATGGTGGCCTGCAGAACCAACCTGGAGGATCGAGCGGAAGCTTTGGCAGTTTATGGGACAAGCAACCGCAGCCGCAGATTCAGCAGCAAGACCAGCAAAGTCTGAGACAGGGACGAGGGGCGGGCAGAATGGCTGCGAGCACCAAAAGTCCGTTTGCGAGTCAACAAGCCCCCCAACAGGTACAATCGCACCCGTTGCCGAGTCGGAAGGAGGGCAGTAATCAGAATAGGGTATTTGGAAGGAATGATCCCACCCCTCCGGGAAGCTCTGGTGGAATCACTCCTATGTCTGCGAGGGACAAGCTCTTACGGGGCCAGAATAAGCCGCACCTGGCTCAGAGAGCAGATTCCTATGATTCCTATGAATCCAGTAGGAGTACGAAGCCTATGGCATACGCGAATTCACCGTGGTCGAATAAGGGCGGAGGAGATGCTGGAGGATACGATGCTGGAGGCTCTAGTTCTGGGGGCTACGATGCTGGACCAAGAGCTGGTGGAAGACAAGGATTGCCGAGTGGACCTGCAGCTGGTAGAAGAGGACCAGGACTTCCTGATGGACCGAGAGGACCGAGATACTGATGCGGCTTTGCCGTTGGATACGTTTCTATGGATATGGATTGCATCGCACGGAGTTGGTGGGAGCATGATAGACAGTTTTTGTATGGGATACCATTTGATATGGAGGGGTTAATGAGCAAATTGGAGTATGGTTTTACATTTTCCGCATGTTTTGTGACTTTGTATCATTCGAAAGAGCATGTTCCCAGACTGGCCTTGTACACTAACTTCACTGCTTCAAATATTAATTGGTTGGCTGGCCCGCAGCTAAAGATCTAACATCTATTCAAAAGAGAGAGAGGGTTAGTAGATATCCCCTGATCACCACTCCTATTACTAAGTTTCAGCGTATAGAAAGTTTTTTTTGTGGATAATGCACGAGTTCTCGGAGATCCTCTAAACATCAGCAACTGATTAACTTTTCTACTCCTTTACATACCTTCTGCAACATCCTGTGTTTCTAGCTACAGTCAACATCATATTTGTAGGCGCTGTACGCAGATCCGGTCTGATCCTCTTGCACATACCTATCTTACACAGGTAACTCGATCCAAGATCAGGTCTCCTTTATCAAAACAAGCATTTTTGTCGAAGGATTATTTTTCTCTTTCCGTCATACCACTAGGTTATCCCCAATAACAAATGATTTCCACCATGAGACGATTAACAAGCGGATATCTTGCCTCAGTAGCGACCTAGGCTCGCACTTTTGTCATTCCAATACGCCTTTAACAGCAGTATGATGAAGCTATTCGAAAATCACGCTACAAAAACAATGGGGTTTCGATCGTAACATTTCCATTAGCATCTCTCCTCCTATTCAGAGCTCCAATTACGCACGTTCTAGACGTTTACAGAGAAACTAAAGAGACCGCGGTTACCGACAAGAGCGACGGGCTGCACAGGTAGTCATGGCGGAGGATGAGCTACGACAGGGTATCGTTCTTATATATGCTGCAATAATGCATCTTGGCTTCTGCCCGGCAAACAAAAAAGGGGGAAAGGTAAAAGGGGGCGATGTGAAAGTGTAAGGGATGTGGCTTTCGGTTAGCGATGCCGCGCAGCCAATGGCCGGATTCTTGGGATGGGGATGGATATGTTTATCAACGACATCCTAGGATGTCGTCGAGTCTAATTGCGAGAATGGAAGGAAAATGAATATGCTATTGAAAGTATATGTAGGATGTGCGAATGCCAGGTGGTCTTTGCTGGTAAGTGTCAATTGAGTATATTTTTGTCACCGGCTGGGAGATCTTTCCCGAACAAGAGAGGAGATCTAGAGGAGAGAAAAGTAATACTGCTTTAAAGCACGAAGGGACCGGAATCCTATTCCGAGTTTGTTGCATATGCATGCAGCTCGGCATGGACCGGTCTTGGTTTCTTTTTTTCTCCATCATGGTATCCGAGTCTGCTATCATATATACAATACAGAGACGAAGGTAGCTCGCCGGCTCATGTTACCCCAGTCACTGTCAGTTATTAATGACTAATAGGAAATTTACTCTTGACCGGCCATTACTTTGTAGAAGGAGATGATCTTGAATAGGCGAATCGAACTCCTATCCATTCATCAAGAAGCACACGTCAGCAGCCACTGCCTCGACAACTGTCATTTCTCCACCGCTGGCAGCCCGAGTCGTGGCACAGTACACAACCCGAATTTTCGGTGACAAGCCTGATCACAGCTGCGGATTCCCGAACCGGCCTTGCCAACACGTTGCCGTACTACATACCGTCGTACAGAGAATCAGAAGTCTGATTGACCGGTGCCCGAAGTCAATGAAAATGACGGTCACGGAGCATACCCACTCAGGGGTAGTGGGAATTCTGTACTGAAATCTTCTATATCACCTCTCACCTGGTATATACCTAGGTACTCTAGGCGAGCAGCACCTAAATATTGACTTTCTCGCATGAAGGGAAACACCGGATGGGCTTGGCGCAACGGATTCACGGATAGGCGATTCTAGGCCTACAAAGTGAGAAGAAAAGCAATATATTGTCTCTCCAATCAAGCTCCAAGAAGCAGTAATCGCAACGACGAATGTTACTGTATGAAAAAAGGAATATGAACTGTGACCTTAAAGCGCGCAGCTACATCTACATCCTTCGCTTGTTGGGCTACTGTATCTGGCCATCTCACCCCCTGCGCCGATGCCTGTAGCCGAGCCCGTAGCGGTACACCGACACCGTGGGTTGCTCCCTGACCCCTACCAGCCGCAAAAGTATCTCCTTCTAAAACACCCCACTTATGCAGGTACTCGTACTTCGTACAGTACTGTACACCAAGCTCTACTGTACACTGCTGCCCAACCTACTTCGTACTGTAACTCAAAGCTCTCGATGGTTACGTTCCTTCTCTTCGTTTTCATTTGTTACACAAAACCATTGGGTTGTCTGCTTCATCAAAAGGCTACAAATCCTTGATCATGTAAACGCCACCCGCTGTCTTCGATCGACCGCCCATACCCAGTCATCTGAAGACAAGAAGTATCATAGCTGATCCAGCTGATCCAGCTATCGTCAAATAACATTCAACCTTCTCTACCTTTGCGAGAATGGCAAACCTTATACTTCCTCCTCTCCCGGCTCCGTTACCAGTTTCCAAAACCTGTGTTTACAAGGTAATTGGGAAGACTTCCATTCCCCTCGACATCTATCTCCCTACCCCCCAGGATGGTCCAAAACATCCGGTCATGTTATTTATTCATGGAGGGGGCTGGCTGGGTGCAAACAGATCGGATTACTGTCGTCCACTATTCTACCAGTTCCTGAAGTTGGGGTTCGTAGTTGCGGCGATGGATTACCGACTCCGGCCAGAGACGAGCTTGGATGGCCAGTTGAGCGATGTGAGGGATATTGAGGGTTGGTTGAGAAGTGCCTTGGGTGCTGAGACGAGATCCTCTCACGTGGAAGTTGATGCGAAGAGCATCGTTGTCGTTGGGGCAAGTGCTGGTGCCCACCTGGCACTGATGACGGTGAACCTCCTCCTCGCCCTGTTTGCTTCTTCTTAATCTCCCGTTACTGAGCAATCAAATAGCCCAAACTGTGGACCACCAAGCCGAGTGCAATTCTGTCCTTCTATGCACCAACAAATATGCACAATCTCCCCTACCTGGAGCGATTCTCCAAGCGGAACACTTTGCCATGCACACCGGATGTCCTCGCCGCGGCAACCAACTACAATTGGCCTCCCACGGAGCAGGAAATTGTCACTGACGAAGACTACGCCAAACCACGGTCTGTGATGGGCATGACGGTATTTCGAAAGGGTATCGTTGCGGAGTTCCTTATCAAGGGGTTAGTAAGGCAGGACGATGGAACATTGAGACTTCCCGAACCTGGAAGTGTGCGGAAGGAGGAATTCGATGCCATAAGTTAGTCCCCCCTCTATTTTGGCCACGGATTTCTCTTCTCTCCCTTATCACCCCAAGCAAGAGGTAGTGCTATGTGCTGATGTTGGAGCCAGGTCCACTTCATCTCTGTAAACAGATCACTTTCCCCCCAACCTACCTCCTTCACGGTGTCGGTGATGATGTCTTTGATACCTCTCACATCCATGCCTTTCACAACGAACTGGAGTCTCAGTCCATCCCGACAGAGAAGCTTTTGGTACCGGGTGTGAAGCATGCTTTCGATTCAAGGGCCGAAATTGGTGGTGACATCCATCGGAATATTATCAACCCGGCTGTCGCTTGGGTTGCCGGATTCGCGGGAGTGGACCTCAACTAGGACGGAATGTTGAGCAGAGGACTGTGTCACTTTGCTTGTGCATTGATTCCCTTCCGGAACTTGCGCCTTCATAAGAAACTTTTGGGGTCTCGGACTACAGTCTACAGATACCAAGCTAGTGATGGAAAACTTGCTGTCGAGCAGCCAGAATTCTGACTCCTGAGTAGGTTGGTAAGTATATATACGTTCAGCACTTGGAACTTGCAAGCCTACCAAGGTTATGCATGATTGCTTGGCTAGTATTTTCTTTGTTCTTGCTCTTTTGCATATCGGCTTTGCTTTTTACCGGCGATAGGTGGTGCCGCTGGTGCGGGGGGGGAGGAATATCTGAAAGACGAATCATCTAGAAATAAGGTGTCAGGCAGCCAGTTGAATTATAAGAATTGGATCAGCGTGGAGTTCTTGTTCGCTGCTTAGATATTTGACGATGAATTATGACAAATACATTTCTGATTGAAAGACTTCTGAAAAAAAAAGGTTTATCCTTGAATCTATTCTTGCTTCTCTTTTTCTGGTCATAGCTATCAATACTCAGCTTCTCTATTTCGCGCTTGGTTTACCGCTCTCTTCTGCTACCAGCCGAATCCGCACTTTAACTTAGTAATTGCCCATCTAATCTTCCAGACTTCCACAATAGTGAAGTTTACCGCCCCCTCCAGTTATAACAGTATACCAATTTCTTTGGGGGTTTGAAGCCTACCTGACCATGCGCAACTAATTATCCTTTCGATCAGCCGCTCCTAAGCTTTCATTCTCTCCTAGGTCCATAACACCACCCCTCTCCCCAGGTAACCGAAGAAGCTCTTTTCATACTCACGTCTCGCTCGCATAAAAGTAAGTTGAGTGTCACTACGGTTAGTATCACGGATGTTGTGGAAGGCCTAGATCTGATTGCAAGGAGCGAGACGGCGGAAAAAGAAGTGAGGGTGTGGATGGGGAATCCGTGATTATATTAATAGTGTACCCGAGGGAGTGAAAAGGTAAAGAAAGACTATCAGGAAAAAGCTAGGAATAGGATACTTTCCAGTAAATATTTCTGAGCAAAGTCTTGTTTGTCAAAATTGTGGGTTAGTTAAGGAGTGGTATTAGTGAAATTTATATTTGCCGGTTGGTAGTTTAGAAAAAGGGTCGCTAACTGAACATATTCTGATACCACGATTGACCGTTACAGAGCCATGAAGAGCATGGTTCTGTGTCTCACGGTCGAGAACATTCATGTTGTTCGGTGTGGAACACATAGCGAACTGAGGGTCTTGTACATTCTGCAAGACAGACCGATCCTTGATAGAAGAATCAAAGGAGGCGAGACTTCCGATCATTGAAGAATTAAGGATCATAGTGAACCTGGATTTGATGTTAGAATGATTGAAAGGTGCTTGGAGTTGGCTCTGGTGCGTGATATGAAGTGAGATTTAGGTTGCGGGCCCCCCAACCTTGTCGACGATGGCGTTCATAGCGTTTCTCTTGACCCACACACAACATGGTGTACGAAGTACTGTACATGGTGCACCGACGTTCAGCAGGTTCAACAATTTGCTAATTTGGATAGGACATCTCCGCCTGAGGGCTGAAGTCAAATATGATACAGGCAGGTCTTTTATTTTCGCTCGGCTGTCAAAAAATTACCAAATGGTATAATTCAAGACGAAATTCCCCAAAACACCCCCCAAAGATAATTCTCAAATTCGGAGGCCAAACAGATACAGAATTGAAATAGAATCATGGAGCATGCAGAAAATAGCCCGACAAGGTTTACACGGCGGATAATATCAGCTCAAATCGATTTATTATCACGTGAACGATATAATATCAAACATTTCCAAGCATCCTCTCTCTCTGATTACCATACCACTAGCATCATCAAAATGACCAACTCAACTCCCACACCACTTCCAACCTACATCTACAAGATCCTCCCCTCATCTCCGGCACCACCGGACCCTTTACCCATCTCCCTCCCACTCTCAGCTCTAGACGCGCGAGACAATTTCATGCATTTCAGCACATCATCTCAACTCCTCGGCACACTGCAAAACTTCTTCTCGGGCGAAACACATGTGTACATCCTACGTATTCCGTACGAGAGAGTTGCCAAGTACATCATTTGGGAGGATACGAAGGGCAAGAGACCAGATGAGAAGGGTGGATGTTGGGATGTAGAGGGGACCCGGGGCCTGTTTGCTCACGTGTATGCGAATGCGAATGCGGGATCTGGTGAGGGCGAGCAAGGCTTGAAGTTGGGGCGTGATGAAGTTGAGAGAGTGGGTACTTGGAAGAGAGGGGAGGGAACGTGGAGTCCAGAAGGGTGGCCGTTTGGGGAGGAGGATACACCGAAGATGTGACCAGGTGGTTCACGTGATATCAGGAAGGCCGGACAACATCTAGCATTTTCGCGGCGTCTTTGTTAGTCCATTCAATACCTTTCCACCGTCTTCCTTCATTTTGCGTGAAATAAAAGTATCAAGTACTCAGAGTCCGATCATTCAAAAGCTTTCAAAGCCGGTTCGCGCCAATCTTTCTGTTCCGACGCTAAATACCTACACCTGTTCGTATTCATATATCATTCTTTAGATGGTCCTTATTCGGCTTCAAAATTCCACGCCATAAGCCTTAGTAAATTAGCTTGCTTGCGCCATAAAAATCGACGTACACTTTGTTGGTGAAGCAGTGATCGTAATTCTTGCTTACATATCTTCAACTTTTCCTCGCTTACCAAAAGCTTTCCATGAAATGGCTTGGCTGTCTGCTCCAAAAGATAAACTTACTTGCTGGTATGTAGGGGACTTTCACCATGTTCGTGTGAATCAACTTCAATCCAACAGACGTGTACAAAAATGGTACGGCATCCTTGGTTGTCCCAATTACGAACGTGGCGAGGTGAGGAGGCTACTAATACGTATCGTTCGGGCTCCGAGTTTCTCGAGCTTCTCAATAAATAGGCACCGAAGGAAGGTAGACATCGGAAGTATCAAAAGTAGAAGGAATTGAATATATATTATGCACTTAGATTGTACAGTGGATTGCGCCTTTATATCTAGCTAACTAAACTGTATTGATAAAGCTGGGCAACTGCATGCTAGAGATAAAATATTAGCGAGGGCTTGCCATCCGCTACACAAAGATTCACTTACTTGAAGCTTTTCTAGACTTCGACAAATTTAAAATCGAGTTTCTGATGCAACGTAGAACACCCGAAATGCATGTGAAGAACAAGAGGAAAGATTTGACCGACTGAAGGAAATGTCGTTGTTGCCACGTGACATCACTATGATCCCTGCAACAAAAGTTACCAGCCAGCTTCCCCGTCCGTCAAATATATCAAGAACATCAACCCAGATTCTTGTTCACCAGGCTGGGTCCAAATCCACAAATCTCCTAAGTCATCAACGGACTTTCGTATAATGGCAGAACCACCTTACAAACGTGCGCGACGTCCCGATAGTGGTCAGATGTGGGAGGAATCAGACAGACGCGCTCCTGCGCGGGACGAGCGCCTGGATCGTGGTGACCGACGGGATCGCGATCGCAGATATCGCAGCAGATCACCTCGCGACTCTAGGGGTAGCGGTAGAGAGAGAGATAAGCCGACCAGAGATACCAGAGATGCCAGAGATGCCAGAGATAATAGAGACACCAGGGATGGTAGAGGAGAGCGGGGTGGGAGACGGGACTATAGAGAAAGAGAGCGAGGTACGTACCAAGCTGAATTTATGAGTTTGAGCTATCGAATCAAGCCTAACCCTCACCA
Organism: Ploettnerulaceae sp. D365; assembly: GCA_003988805.1. Taxonomy (NCBI): domain Eukaryota; kingdom Fungi; phylum Ascomycota; class Leotiomycetes; order Helotiales; family Ploettnerulaceae; species Ploettnerulaceae sp. D365. The sequence continues at coordinate 156,009 of QYAL01000055.1, forward strand.
AGATGGCGGACGCGAGAGAGATACTCTTCCAAGAGATCGTGACAGGGAAAGGGACCATAGAGAGCGAGGTACGTCTATGGAGGATACATCTACCCATGGCATGCTTGTTTGTTTTAGAGACAAGCCTAATAATCATTCACAAGATGGCGCTAGAGACACTCGAGAGCGGCCGAGGGAGAAGTCAAGAGATCGGGCAAGAGAGTCTAGAAGAGATACTCGGAGCAGGAGTCCAAGGCGTGATAAAGATAGGGAGAGAGGTTCTAAAAAAGAGGTCATGACCAGCAAGGAAACATCGCAACCATTTCAAGCTGAGGAAGAGCTCGCCAAAGCCAGAGCTGCCACACCCCCTGTCTCCTTCAAGGTCACTCCTACATCAAGTGGACTAGATCACGAACGAATGGATGTCGATGGAGATACGCAGCCTGCGAAGAAAGGCAAGAAGGGCAAGAAGCCTACGAAGCAAGTTGAGGATGAGGATGATTTTGTGATTGAGGATGATAGCATGGCTGCTATGCAGGCTATGATGGGTTTTGGCGGTTTTGGAACGACGCATCAACAGAAGGTTGCTGGAAATGATATTTATGCGGTGAGGAAGGAGAAGAAGACCGAGTATAGGCAGTACATGAACAGAGTTGGTGGCTTTAATAGACCACTGAGTCCAAGTCATGAATAACGAGCTACATATGGGATCCTCGGCATTCTTTGACGGGTGGGGTAGAAAGGAGAGAGGAGGGTTCGTTGTTGTACACATTATCCAAGCGGATCGCTGCCGCGTCACAATGGACACCAAACATATTCGGAACAATAGATTTTCAGAGAAAGTACCCAGGCTAGGAATAATATACGAGATAATCCCTCCAATAACGCAGTTTCTTAAAAAACAGGTATTCCTCAACACTCCCTCCGTGACCAAAGCAGCCAGTCGTGAGGCCGACTAGTAGCCTTCCCTGCAGCCTTGCGCTACAGGCTGAATCCACCCATGTAATTCGCAACGGTGTTCTCAATCCAGCAGCCTTCTCTCCTCTAAAACTCCTCCCTCCTCCACCACCCACTCCGAGCTCCAAGTAAACTACTTCTGGAGCTCTGGCTAGTCAATATCTTTCCAATTGAAGCAAAATGCTTCTCCCAAACGGGCTGCGACTAGCGATCGTTGGATTAGTAGCGTCGGCAGCCGCTGCAGACGACTCGGATCCAGCGATTCTGTACGAAGAGGTTGCGAGGAATTCGAATCAGAGTTTGCTTTGGGGCCCATATCGTCCGAACCTGTATTTTGGAGTTAGGCCTAGAATTCCGAAGAGTTTTGTCGGTGGGTTGATGTGGAGCCGGGTAGATAACTACCAAGATGTACAGAATAGTAAGTGTTCATACTTTCTATCTGCTGAATTACTTTGGGGATAATATAGAAGTGGTTCTTTCATGAGAGTAAGGTGTTAATAATTGGCAGACTTCAGGCATACATGCGAACAGGGCGATGACATGAAAGGATATGGCTGGGACGAATATGACGCGCGGACTGGAGGCCAACAGACGATTTACGATGAGGGCAATGGAATCAATATTAAGACTATGTTCGTTAAAATCCCTGGTGGAAGCAACGGAGGCGGCTGGGCTGTTAGGGTCAGAGGCACAGTGAGAGAAGGTGCGCCCTCAGATCTCAAAAGTACAATCTTGTGGTATTCGTCTCTAGAGGGACTCGGCAGCCTCGAGCTCGAGAATGAGCCTGATGAGATGGGATACGAGGGTGATGTTACATTGAAGGGAGAATCAGAAGGGCTGGGAGATTATAAGTTGACGGTCACTACGGGAAGAGGCCACCACCCTGGGCCGACACATCCTTCGTACGACGACAAGCCTTTGGATCGTACCATTGTGCACTCACTACAGGCTCCGGCCTCAATTTCGTGGCAGGTGAAGCCTCTTTTGTTCAAGGGACTCAAAGAGCAAATTGATCAATATATAGCAAAGTACGGAGATGAGAACCCACCCCCTCCATGGCAGGTATACACTCTCCAGAACAAGCCCGCACAAGGAAATCTCCACCTCATTCAGAAAGTATTTGAGGGAAACTTTGAATTCGATATCATTTTCAACAGTGGCTCTGCTAGTAAGGAGTATACTAGCCAAGATGTGTCTGAAATCATGGCTCAGAGCTCGAAAGGGTTCTGGGACCGATTTATTGCTACCTTTGATCCGCAACCACCATTCGGTATCGAAAACCTTCAGAGATTCGCTGGGAGTATGTTCTCAAATCTGCTTGGTGGGTTGGGATATTTCTACGGCGATTCGGTCGTGGATAGGTCTTACGCTCCTGAGTATGACGAAGAAAACGAAGGTTTTTGGGAAGAGGCTGCTGCTGTGAGGGGCAAAAAGCAAGAAAAGCTTGAAGGACCCTCCGAACTCTTTACCACTGTTCCATCAAGACCTTTCTTCCCTCGTGGCTTTCTCTGGGACGAGGGCTTCCACTTGATGCCAATTGCCGATTGGGACTTGGATCTAGCTCTTGAAGTTGTCAAGAGTTGGTTCAACCTCATGGATGAAGATGGCTGGATTGGTCGCGAACAGATCCTCGGCCCTGAGGCTCGAAGCAAAGTTCCCGCTGAATTTCAAGTCCAATATCCCCATTACGCCAATCCTCCAACTCTCTTCTTCATCGTCGACAATTTCATCGGCAAGATCCAAGCCTTGAATGGTTCTGCTTCTTCAAACAAAACAGGCAAAGAGAGTCTTGGCGCAAAGCCCAATTCTGTCTACTTGCAAGACCTCGATCTCGCGCTCCACTATCTCAGAGAACTTTATCCCAAGCTCAGAAAACACTATTTCTGGTATAAGAAAACTCAATCTGGCGACCTCAAGTCCTATGACCGTGACGCATTTAGCACAAAGGAAGGCTATAGATGGCGTGGCCGCACTCCGCAACACATCCTCACTAGTGGTCTCGACGACTATCCTCGTCCTCAACCACCGCACCCCGGAGAGCTACACGTCGACCTTATCTCTTGGATGGGCATGATGACTAAATCGCTCAAGAATATTGCCACACTCCTCAACTATGAAGACGACGTCAAAGAATTAAGCACTATAGAGACCGCGATCCTGCGCAACATCGATGATTTGCACTGGAGCGAGAAGAAAAAATGCTACTGCGACGCGACCATCGACGATTTCGAAGAGAACTCCTTGGTTTGTCACAAGGGGTATATTTCTCTCTTTCCGTTCCTGACTGGTCTCTTGGACCCAGGAAGTGAGAAGTTGGGCCATGTGTTGGAGCTTATTGGTGATAAGGAGGAGTTATGGAGTGAACACGGGATCAGAAGTCTGAGTAAGAAGGATGAGTTTTATGAAACGGGGGAGAATTATTGGAGAGGTCCTGTGTGGATGAATATCAATTATCTTGCTGTTGTGCAACTACTTGTGAGATACCCTCACTGTATGTCCGTCCATTATCGAAGCTAACACTTACTTAAAAGAAATATGCCCAAGAGCCCGGTCCCCATAAAGAACGCGCGACAGACCTCTACAGCAACCTACGCCTTAACCTCATCAAGACTGTCTATGATGCGTGGGTCGAAACAGGCTTTGCCTGGGAACAGTACAACCCCGAGACAGGAAAGGGGCAAAGAACGCAACATTTTACCGGCTGGACGAGTTTGGTCGTGAAGATTATGGGGATGCCCGATTTGAGTGGGGGAAAGTGGAGTGTTGAAGGAGAGGGTGGGCATGATGAGTTGTGATTGACAGCGTACATGTGATATATGACTGAGAACATTTTGGATAGGAAGGGCGTTTTATTTTCGTCGAAACAAAATGGAAACGTATTTATGGATGTACCTATTGGAAATTGATTGTTCTTGCCTTTATTGAAGAGGAATATCTTGTTCGTGATCTAGTGATCGAGTCGAGGCAATAATTTCAAGTTTATGCCCAGGCCCCAGGGTCACAGGGTGCAGTGTCATCGATGTTATCTGTTGCTAATCCTCATACACCTTGCTAGGAATGCCCGAGAACACAATGTAATTATTGAGATTTATTGCCGCGGTAACCCAGAAGATGTCTGAGAGTATAGAGCTGTCAGATTACCAGTTTAGGAATGGTTAGCGCTGCCCTTTATTATCTAACAGTCTTTTTGTTGTAAGTGACGCGGCGGAGTTTGAACACGGGCGTCTTAAGAAAAGCCTTTGAACTTGTTAGAAAGCTCTATCTGCCCAATCTTACAAGTTACTATAGATAATTACTTCGGCATTAACATAAGAATCATCATATCAAGAAGCCTAGAAATCGTTAGTGGATGTCTCGACACATGTAGTGGGTAGAATATGGGGAAGGCTCTTGTATATCGAGTAAGAAGTGAGGATCCCCCCAAGGGTCCCAATCACTTGAAAGCCTTCCAGTTTTTCTAATGTAGAAAAGTGGATGTGCTTTTTAGGTCTGTAAAACACCATTTGCCGAGCGGAATGCATATGTCATCGTATCTTAAAAAAATGCATGCTTGAATTGCGAAAATCAAAAATCTGTAATAGCAGTGACAAGAGAGAGAGATAGGACAGGTATCATATGGCATCGTCATGGCCTTCGAGGGCCGAGATGGGGACTCTGGCGAGTTACCTACGTCCCAAAAAATATAGAGTGGTAGATCCACGCGAAGGCATCGAGTATGATTTTCGGTGGTGTCCAGCTGGCATATTGGTTTGTTCAAGAGGAACTCGCTCCAGCGGGTTGATTTCTTACATATGACTATAATGTGAATCGTTTTCCGATTAACGCAGATTGGAAATCACATGGATTGTCGCATGAATTATTATGAATAGGATGTGCTCTCAAGTTGAGGGTCAGATACTTTGATTGTATGTCCTATCTAATCTAACATGTGGTGCAATGCTTTTGTGAATTAGTTAAGACATAATAGACATTGGATTAGTAGGGCCCGATAAACCCGAGAATTTGTAGGTAGTGTCTAGGTTCGTTTCCTAGGTATCTTGCGTGTATGGCAAGTGAAGTAAGCAGACGTAGGAATGACAAAATGTGAAAAGTAGCGGAACGAAAAGTGATGGTGTGACATGATGAAAGTGGGTGAGAGAGACGTGAAGAGAGAGCGAGGAAGAAAATCTAGAGTAAAAGTGCAGGATCATCATTGTCATAATGATCCTCTCGCCTGCGCTTTGTGGCAGGCTGCTTTAGCGGAGGTGCTAGGGGGCTCACGTGCTGGACTAGCAAGCGCCTAGTTTGTGGTGGAGGATCAAAAACCTCATGATATGTGCTTGGATTTATCTGCTGACCAGGTAGCAAATTTATAGGCGCTGGTCTATCAGCGTCGAGAATTCGTGAGTTACCACTTCACAAATACTGGCGAAACTCGAGAGTATACATCGAAATTGTTGCCCTGGCCTCGATGGATTGGAATAGGATAATGAAGTCTCTCCCCACTAAGATGATCATATTCGAGGTGAAATTGGGTGACGTTCTCCGGATCTGCTTTATTGAACTTTAACACAATTCCATTAGCGATTCTTCAGAGGTTAGGATCAAATAGGATATAATGAGAGTATGGGAACGAAGAAAGGATAAGGATAAATGTCCGGGTCAAACTCACCTTTTCTCCCCTTAATGCATCTCTCTCCCATGAGAAGCCCGGAGCTTTTAGCCCCAGATGTCCATGCCCCGTTGACCTGTAGTGCTCCCTACTTCTGGAAACGGCAAGTTCTTAGGCAAGATGTAGAAAAGTTATCAGGCATATAATAATATGCATCTCGGAGACTGCAATTCGGTTCGTTAGGACAGCCATTTGTACACAGGATTCTTATATCGATCAAGACCAAGGTGTATACATCTGAGCCACAGGATGCCAAATGAGCGTTTAAATTATTGCCTAGGTCGACAATTATATTCTGGATCTGTGCCCTGTTGTCTTCCTGACATATTTTCTGGAATAGGCAGCCATCAATCACAGAAAAGCCTGCGCCAAGTTGTGCCTATGAAAGGCGTCTGCAGGTTTGTTACGGCCAGCTGCGAATTTTAGTTGCGGAAGAACTGCTATCTCGAATTGCGAATCCATAGGCTTGATGTATCACCTGCCTGTTACAGACCAATGATATTCCTGTCTCCCAAGTCAGTGACGGCGTCACGACGAAATGCACTCAGCATAACCAAAGACGGGTATCAGCATAGACGGGCCACATATTCGGTCATCTAACGATGTAGCAGTGGGGAACTTTACATGATTTGCTGTGTAGGATCAGAGAACTGATGCCCTTTTCGCGGAACCGAAATGACGGCTGTGCTGGAGGAGACAATGAAACCATCGAGCTGAGGCATGTTAAAACCAGTAACTATAAGCTGCAGTTAATTCTTCAACTTACAATGGTATCCTTTGAGAGCGTTGATGTTACAAAGCAGCGAAGAGAATTTCAGCGGTGATGATCGGAGGCCCTCTCGTGCGCGAAAGATATGCACGTTTCAGTCAGATTGACTCGCCACAATCTTTCTAGCTTCATCTTGCTAATCAGTTTGACAAATTTTGTGAGAGGGGGGCTTAGAACAGGTTCCATGGTAGCGTAAATGGATCTGGCATCCAGATATGCGGCGGCAGATTGAGTTAATTTTATAGGCAGAGGCAATGTTGCCCCTGATTCCATTTTCGGATTTGGAGACACGTGCCGGTATATTAATGCAGACTAGCCCCTAGAGATAAGCTGCGCCTATTTCTGCAAATGGATGGAGGCGTGTGTACCTGAGAGCTACTTGAGAGCAATAAAGGTTGTACCGGCGGAGGGATAGTGTGATACTGGCCTTGTGCTGGAGATTCTAAAGTCTCAGATCTACTCGGGTAAGTGGAGGGATATGTGGTAGCCTGGTTACCACCATTACGATTGTATAAATGACGACTTGTTGAAATCTTACGTGATTATGATACCACTAGATCCAAAACTATCATGACCATTCTGCAGCACGGTACCATTACTGACTCCTGCAGAGCTTGATGCACCCCCAGGGTTTCGGTCGTCATCTTCGCGGCGGGAATGAGAATGGTGTCCCGGTGTTTGCCCAGAATATTTGGGCTCGACCAGCCCGCGATTATGGTCGTCCTCAGTTCCATCGGGTTGGGAAATACACAGGAGGCCGTCTTCTTGTGGCACCTGGTTGGTCTCAGAAGTGCCTTGATTACCTGCAAATTTTGAAGGACCGGCGCTAGAGCTCGGCATTTGGTCGCCTTCTCTCTCGACTTCCGGGTATCTACAGGAACAAAATATCAGCATTTAATTTAAGAGGACTTTTACCAGGTGATTTATATTCATCCATTTTTATACCATCAGAGTACAAGACTGACTGAAGAGATCTAAGTTGAATTGGTTACTTACTCTTCAGTCTCTCCCTCCGCTTCCTCACGCCAGAACTCGTCAAATTGACTCCTAACCATTTCATCAAACTCGCCGCTCGCTCGAAGCAAAGACGCCTCATGAGCTTGCGCAAGGTACTCAAGATCATTGAAGCCTCTGACACCATCGCTCTTAAAGTCCCTCGCAGTCTGCTTCAACTCCTCATCAGAGATATCAACAAGCGCTACACCTGGAGTAGAAGACAAGACAAGCTGAGCGTCAGGGTGTTGCAATATCGCCTACGTGATATGGTTAGTAGATAACCCCCCGCCCCGCGGATTCGATGACTTACCGAAACATCGTGAGAATAGAGAGGCGACTTCCCGTTAGATAAGACGGCTTCCAGATTATTCAACAATTTCTCCTTAGCACTTACTCGTGGCTTCTTGGTGGTAATTCTGGCCTTCTTCCTTGGTCCACCACCAGATCGTCGAGTGCGGGCCATAGGTGAGTTGAATGGAGTGTTGAGCGGGGTGTTTTGGGGTGTTGGAATAAGCAGATTTGGACTGCAAGACGAGAGCTCCAAGTCTTCTGGCGACACAATGAGTCGGTTGCGTGGAATCACTGCACCGGCCGAGGCAAACTTTCAAATTGTCAGCACGTGATGTCCTCAAAGCGAGCAAGGTGACTGTCAATTTACCATTTGCGACGGAATAGTGGACGAGGAACTGTGGCCATTGATGGTAGTACTATTCATGGCAGTGGTAGGAACGCGTTGGAGAGCAGCATGCGAGGGAGTAGAAGAGAAGAAAGGCGGCTGAGAGGTTGGGGCCATGGATTGAAGAGCGATCTCATTGCGAGATGGTGCCTCCGCAAATTGGTGTCCTTGCATAATGCGAGGAGTAGTTGAGGCTGGTGTAGAAGGACGCGTAGGAGGAACGCGGTGTTGATACTCAGGGCTTTCGTGTTGGCCATTGATGCCGTTGATGGTAGGTTCTGGTCGAGGAGGGTCGGCAGAAGGCATTTGATACAGTCTTGTTTGATTTTGTTGAGGAAAGAGACGGAATGTTGTAGTTTAGAACTATCAGTGACTACAACTTTCTTTAGTAGGACTGATGAAGAAGTTAAGACAGAACAATCTGAGATCGATGCTTGTTGACTGAAAGTAAAGTTGGCAGGCTGAGGTTGCGAAGAAACAATGTTGATATTAAGCGCGACTTGTTAGGAACGATAGCTAACCGAGTGATTGTCGCCTGAAACCGGAGGCAGCCAATACCTCTCGGCCGGATTATCCTTGTATCCGGATTGTAGCCTTGTCAGATTATGAAGATCTGGTCTGGACAAATGAACAACTTTGAATCTCTCCATCCATTTCTTCAAGACTAAGATCAACTCTCTGGAACTAGTCTGCTTCTGAACATATCTTGATTGTCTTGTCTACCTCTCTATGCGCCCAGGCCATTTGGAACCAAAATCCGACAGACAGATATCGGCCAGATAGAGGAGACAGCTCCAACCCGCCGTTAGCCTCCTCCATTTGTGGCCAATTTGTAAAACAGATTGGACGCAGAAGGGGAAATGATTTTCGCCACGCAAATAAGCCGGCTGGATGGTATTTCTTTCGGTGGGCATAGAAGGCATGGTAGCTAACTTGAACTCGCAGGCCTTATGCTTTGCGCCGATGAAGGAGTATGCACCCCGTTCCTCCTCTTCAAATACATGCTGATTAACCTTGCAGAATGATCCTTCCCTCGAGGAGGTCAAGAATCAAGTCAAGCAAGTTCTTCGAAGACTGAATCGAAATTCGGAATCGCAAGCCAGCGTTGAGAGCAGCACATACACCTTCCAGTAGGTTTCGATTTGTTATATAATGCAGTTCATTTAGTAGGCCGAAATTCTGGTTTGCAAGAAGGTTTGGAGCTCCCTGATTGATGTTTGTGGCTGCTTGCCGGAGGAAAGTTTCCTGGCAAGCTCTTGCTTTCTTACCTGCAAGCACTACTATGAGCTCTCCTTGGTATCAATGGCAGATTTCCTATCCATCGATTTAGCAAGTAAGTCTTTAAGAAAGTGGAAGCTTGAGCAAAATACTAAGATAGGTCTAAGAAACTGTAGCTAGCCCCTTTTTCCTAGCAGCACAGGTATCTGGATTCAGCTCTTTCTCCAAGAAACCAGCTCCTGCGGCAATTAAACCAATGCACGGAGAGATTCGAGCGATCGATAGACGGCGTCAAGATTCCTGGTTTCAAGTACGAAGCGGAGTTTGGCCTGTTTTCAATTCCCTACATTCTCCTTCTACACATCATGAGCTAGCTGTTGACCCGTCTGAGCCGTTACTCCTTTTCATGTTGTGCCTCTTACTACTTTAAACACAAGCTAATGTTACTCTAGCTACCTCATCTACCAAGACATTATCTACCTCTGCATAACCGCACACTCGTATCCTCGCAAACTAGCCTTCACCTATCTCGCCGATCTCTCCGCTGAATTCAGCACCACCTACCCTTCTCAACAACTTCTCTCACCCACAATGCGCCCATACGCCTTCATGGAATTTGACACCTTCATCAACCGCACGAAAGGCACCTACTCTGACACCCGCGCTACCCAAAACCTTGATAAACTTAATGACGAGCTCAGAGATGTTACTAAAGTAATGACGAAGAACATTGAGGACTTGCTGTATAGAGGTGACAGTTTGGAGAGAATGGGGGAGGTTAGCAGTAGATTGAGAGAGGACAGCAAGAAGTATCGTAAGGCGGCGGTTAGGATTAACTGGGAGTTACTTCTCAAGCAATATGGGCCGCTTGGTGGATTGAGTTTGTTTATCGTTGCTTTTCTGTGGTGGCGATTCTTCTCGTGAAGTTTCATCGCAGGAAACTTCGTCTTCATTTACATTCTTCTCTCGCATACAACCCCGCGGTTAATGGTCGGTATAAATGACCAACATTGTACAATATATAGGAAGGAATATGCGTCCTCGGTTTGACATGTGGGAAGCAAGGCGTTAGGCTTGCACAACTTTTTTGCATGGCAAGAATGCAATTAACGATGGATTTTTGCTAAGATCAGAAAGCAAGCCGAGAAAGCACTTCCCGATTTCTATCCTCCTGCCCTTTCCTTTTCTTTCCTTAGAATATCCGCTACTAAAACCGGCAGTTTACTTAGTGTATGTACATTGCATCCAGCCCACTAGGGCACTTTCCCTCTTTAAGTATGACAGATGTGTATATGCTACGCAAGGCCATGTTGCTCGTCTGAGCTCCTTCTTTTCACTCCGAATTTGTGAGAATATCTTCAAAACATCCCCATCAACGAGATGTCGTGCATAAGACCGTAAATTGGCAAAAGGGGGATGTCAATTTACGGCTAGATCATTACTGAGAGCTTTCTCTCTCCTTTATTCCTTAAACAAGTTTGTATGGCTAGAGACCAGGGAAGACTACGGGGAAGGGCTCACAAAACTTTCTTTTGCTGCGCTTAATCAATACCGTGCACGACATGTGGATTCGCCGAGTGTCGATATCATATTTCTCTCTATGTATGCAAGTTATGTTGAATCACGCACACAGAATTCCTGCAATATTCATCCGACTCGTCCAAAAGCAGCAACGAGAATACTTGAAAGAGAAATCAACAATAAAATGTTTCCACGTCGGTTAGGATAGTCAATAGCTGATCCGAATCATGACCTTTGAGGGACATGCTATTTGAAACAAATTAGCACCTCATCAGCACAGCCACAACCCATGAAGAGTTATTGAGACCACACTTGGAAGATTAATTAGTTGGGGGAGGCATGCCAGAGGCCCCGAGGAGTTGCCTCAAGGGGGTGGACTGTAAGTCGATGGGGAGTAGGTGTGTCGATGGCTGGAATGACATTGATGAAGGGGGACGGGTGGGCTCGAGGAAAATAGATTCTCATTGCCGAGGCCTCTCCACTTCCCTCTGAGATCAGGTACAGGCGTGAAAATTTAGGGCATGAGATGCAAAGTATCTGAAATCCTGTTACTAGAGAGAAATAGTTTGACCCGTTTCGTAGTTGACTCGACTTATTACTCCTCGATATGTATCCTTTATAAATTACATCGAACAGTAAAAAAGACGGAATAGACATTCGACCGGGAAGAGGATAACTCCACTGCCTTGATACTGTGACCCAAGATCCCCAAAAAGAGTCCTGTGCTTGAACGTTATATGCTACACTCAATATACAAACCCCTTACAGCACATTTTGGTTTCTTCTCCCGGGCCGGAATTCGTAGCCCAACCAATCTTTGTCGACGACTTAATCTATAGGTCCAGCGTACTATCATGGCTAAAACTCATGTTCTTCCTCGAAGAACATCCCGAACGCAATGATGGTGCCATAAATCAAAACACCGCCAATGATAGACATGACAGCTGCGTACCAGAGGATGATTCCTGAGTGGGCGAGAAGGACTGGAAGGGCTGTTTCGAAGAATCGTTAGTGATGTCTCGGACAAGTATTATCTCAGCCACTCAATTATCCAACAGTCATCGAAACCTCCAAAGTTGAGCATTGAACAAACTCGTTCTCCAACATCTCCCTCAATCTCCAGCAAGAATTTATGAAGCAAAAGCTTACCAATCCCCATCAATACCAAAAAGCCGGTACAGAACTTTCCAAAGTCTACGACCGCATTTCCCGAGCTTTCAAAATCGTCCGGGTTCGCGCATCGTCCACATATCCAATTTGGCAGTGGTGCTAATATATATGTTGCGACAACGAGGAGCGGTAGATATTGGTGGAAAAGTGCGCAGGAAAGGATTACGAGGAGGAAGCCTATTGCAAGGACCTTTGGAAATTCAGTGAGATTTCTGGAGGACAGACGTTATGGGGAAGTGAGGGGTGGGAGGACGGGGAGTAGACGGAGCAGAGGAAAGGCGGACAGGGAGAAAACGTACGAAGGAGAGTGAGATGATTGTTTTCAGGCCTGCGGCCATTTTTGCGGTTGATAAGGGCGCTCTGCTGGTGTTGTTTCTGATTGTTTAGCTCGAGGCTGTGAGTTATTGGGTGTTCGTTCCGTTGCGCCCTTCTCTGTGCTATGCCGTCCTTCTTCGGTCCTCAGTTTCTCCTCAAGTTTACTAAGTATTTTCTGAGTCCAACTATGAGGAGGTGAATGCGTTTGGGCTTCTCGCAATCATGTGAATGCAGTGAAGTGTTCGAAAACTTGAAGCTGCGGATCACAATCCGCTGAGCTGACGTCTCGCTCCGCGCCAATTGCGGCTCTGCCTACCCTAGCATCCACCTACCCCTGCAAATAGCTCAGCACGTGATATTGAGTTCCATTATCTGGAACAACCGTCGCTGTGATCAATGGCAAAAGCTTCTATTTTGATTATTATGGGCTTAGTACTTATACTGAAGCCTTCATATTCACTGCTCATGGAACCTTGAAATAGATGTGACATCGGTACCGTCCTTCAGCTCGAGCATCTTCATATAGATTCATACCCCTGTCACTTTACGGCAACCTTATTTCGCATTGCTCCTTGAGCTTCATCACCGCGTCTGCCTCAACACCACGATACCCTTCTCCAACCACAACCCCTCTACCCAACCCAAAACAACGCAAGCTCTCTCCTACACTTCTTAGAGCAACAGTAGAAGCTGTATCCTCCACGATGTTTAGAAATAATTACGACAACGACTCCGTTACTTTGTAAGCTACACTCATTTCCCTTCTATCCTCGCGGTTAGGCTTTAGAGCTCTGCAAAAAAGTAGCACTGCAATTCATATGTATCATGTGTGCTAATGATATACAGCTCGCCCCAAGGCCGAATTTTTCAAGTCGAGTATGCGAGCGAAGCCGTAAAGCAGGGAAGTGTAGTCGTTGGACTTGTCAGCAAGACACATGCCGTTCTTGTAGCTCTGAAGGTATATTTCTCCTTCAACTAACTCATTGCCCCCTCCACCACATAACCAACCAGCTAATACCCTCTTGCAGCGCAATGCCGAAGAGCTTTCCTCCTACCAAAAAAAAGTAATCGCCATCGATTCACACCTGGGTCTTGCCCTCGCCGGCTTAGCATCTGACGCCCGCGTCCTCTCCAACTTCATGAAACAACAATCCCTCTCCTCACGCCTAACCTACGGCCGTGCCATTCCCCTCGAACGACTCGTTGCTAGCATCGGTGACCGCGCACAAACCAACACCCAACACTACGGAAAGCGACCTTACGGAGTTGGATTATTAGTCGCGGGCGTTGACGAGACCGGCCCACATCTGTTCGAGTTCCAGCCGTCGGGTATGACACAAGAGATGGTTGCTTGTGCGATTGGAGCACGGAGTCAGATGGCGCGGACTTATCTAGAGCGAAACTTGGAGAAGTTTGGGGATGCTGGTAGAGAGGAGCTCATCAAGCATGGGCTGAGGGCACTGAAGGAGAGTTTAGCGCAGGACAAGGAGCTGACTGTGGAGAATTGTAGTGTGGGTATTGTGGGAGTGAGGGCAGAGGGGATGAAGACAATTGAAAACTTCAAGCTATATGATGGACAGGAAGTGAAGCAATGGGTTGATCTAGTAGCTGACGGTGCGGAAGGAGAGGGTGCTGAGGAGGGCATGGAAGTAGACTCTTAGGGCGAACTCTGTTGGTACATTGTTGAGCGAGAAGTAGGTGATTGGGAGTTCTACTGGTAACGGAATGGCTAGGCATGGGCTGCTTAGATGCAGCGGGTAGCTAGGTCATACTTGTACAATAGAAAAGAATCATTGAAATGCATCTAGCGGTAGTCCTGGCTTTTCCGTGTATATTGATCTGTGGAAGTGGGAGCTTGACCAAATGGTAAGATAATCTTGATGCTAAAGAGACGAACACCTTGGGACCCAAAAATATCTTAATAGTCCTGGCCAGTATGTTATAGGGTGGAAAGAATACTATATTTTTTAAACGCCATGCCTTGCTCTACTCTATTTATGCTATAGCATATCCTACTCAAGTCCATAAATTGAGATGAGAAAGAGCAACCTTCTTGCAATATCTCAACGCCGCTTCCTTTTCTTTCCTCCCTTTGATTTCCTATCAGCCCCCTCACTCATTTCCCCAATCCAACTTAAACCTCCCCTCCACATTTTCATACTGCCTCAGTTGCTGCACAGCCTCCTCCGCACTCTTTGCCTCCTTGATAATCCCTTGATTTTTGACACCTACAAACCCCGCCTCCACACTTCCACGAATCCAGCTCAAGAGTCCATCCCAATAGCCTTCCACATTGAGGACAACCACGCCACGATTGTGAATCCCTAGCTGATTCCATGTCACCACCTCCATCAACTCTTCTAGCGTGCCGTAGCCGCCCGGGAGAGCGATAAACCCGGATCCTGGGCCCCCCGACAGTACTTCTTGTGCCATAAGAGACTTGCGTGTGTGCATGTCCTTGACGACGGTGGTATACCCGTAGGTGGTGTACGAGGGTAGTGAGCCGGAGCTCGTTTCAAGCGGGGTGCTGTCTGGACCACGCTCATACTTGTGGCCTGTCAGAACTGCCTTTGAAACGTGGAGGAGAGAAAGAGAGAGGTATAAGTACCTTGACCAGAGGGGCTGGGATGATACCATGGACGCTGGAGGGCCCAGAGAGCGCAACAAGAGAGCGTGCTATCTCTCCCATAAGGCCCACGGAACCGCCGCCGAAAACTAGAGATATATTGTTTGCGTGGAAGGCTGCTGCCAGAGCGCGGGCGGCTTCCTAGGTGGTTATTAGATTGCTGTATGGTCTTTGCAGTATAGGGTATGGAATTGTAGCGCCAAGTGTCTTGAATCAAGCTTCGGGACTCGGTCGGGGATGGGGTAGGCAGGAGGGCGTACCATGTGAGCAGGTGAGTTCCCTGGCGAAGCACCGCAGAATACACAGATTTTTGTCTTGAGGGGACTCCCAGACTCTGGCGGAGGAGCCTGATTCCTGTCGTGGTTGCTAGAGAGGATATTGCTTGGATTTAGATTGGAGAGACCACGAGGGACTGGAGAGTTTGAGCCTGATACTCCTACTGTTGCAACTGCAGGTGAAGCTCCTCCTGATGCCATGGTGTTGGATTTGCTAGAGCAGAAATTGAAGTTGCACAGCAGGTAAGGGAGCTTTGGAGCTTTGGAGCTTCGAACGAGAATTCAAGAGGACTTTATACTTGGGACTGGAGAGCGTGGTAGGAATATTCAATGTTGCATTTGTGGTGTACAATGCCTCTGTGAGTCTGTTTCTGATGGTGTGTGACTCAAGGTAAGGAGCACCAAGATAGATATGAAAGGTACGAGGCTAGGCTAGGGCGGTCAACTTGGGTCCAAACCTGTGAGATTCTAGATGGAAAAATTGAAGGAGGCTGTTATTTTGGATGGACTATGATTCAGTAAGGAAGTGTGAATCTCGGTTCCTGGTTTATTAAATTCAAATAATCACAACGATGAAGTGGGAATGTTGCATCTAATCTGAATCAAATGTCACCAATGTCAATCAATGACACAACTTCTCGATTCCTCAGCCGCGTGCAGCCGCACCCGGTCCGCGTGGCCGATGATTGGCTGCCGCGCAGCTAGGATGTGGACGACGCGAATCTAGCGGCTACTCCTCACGGGTATTGCGTCTTCGTCCTAGAAGCCTCACTCATAACATTTCTCTCTTTTCCAAGAGACAACCTTCTCCAATAGTCGTCAAGATGCCTCAAGGAGGTGCTCCGCCAGCTGCGGCTGCACAAGCCCAAACTGAAGGCGGAATGAGCGTAAGTTCTAATGCCAATACATTCCATCTCAATTCCTTGACACCAAAGGCTGATGGTTCCAAGCCCATGGTCAAGTCCGCTCTTCAAGGTCTCGCCATCTTCTTCGGCATGCAATTCGTAATGGGAAAAGTAATGGGACCCAAAACTGCCACAGTAACGACGACAACCGATGATACCGGCGCAATAATAAACATCCCAGCCAACAATGCTGAAATCCCACCTTTCCTTTCTCGCCCCTCCTCCCTCGACGAGGGAGCAATCTATAACCCCATCGCACAACGCATAGCTCCCATGTGGCCACTCGATAGTCCTCTTGATATAACCGTCATAATCTCCCCTACTTTCGTCGCTGAACCTATCGCCAAGGCGCGGAAAGAACGGGTCGTTGTCAACGAGAAGGGATTCGTCCTGGGCAGTTTTGAGGAGGAGAGGGTTATTGATACGAGTTTTGAGGTGCCAAAAGAGGTGCAGAATAATGGAACGCTATGGGCCCATTTCTATGTTGCGCTTGTGGGTGCGGACTTGGATCCGACTGAGAAGGGCTATGATCCAACCAAGGCGTACCATTTTGTTCACCCGTTGACTCAGTATATCACTCAGAAGAAAGTCAAGAAGGTCAAGAATCTTCTTGCTGCTCAGGAAGATGATGGTGTAAGTTGTTGTTTTTTAGTCAAGAAACCTGCTGATTGGAGAATAGGAGGAGGAAGCCGAACTTCCTACCGGCCCCATCGTGAACTCGCATTACCATCCTAACTTCACTTTGTCCTTTATACCGGATTCTGGAGTTATGCATTACTCGACTCTAAATCCGGCCGTGAGGCAGTATATTCATCTAGAAGCTAGTGGAGCTCGCGACGCTACTGGCCAGAATGGATGGTATTACCCTGTTCTGTTTGTGAACACTTTTTGGCAACTTAAAACCCATATGATGCCGGTCAATTCGACTGTCAAGAGACTCCCGCTTCATATTGACCTCAATCATCAATCAAATTGGAAGTTTAGTCTTATTGCCAGCGCTAATGAAGGTGTCAAGCAGACTGCTAGAAATGCTGCGCAGGGTAAGTTCAAACAGTAAATGCGTCCGAGCAACGCTAATACTCTTAGGCCAAACCATGGGCGGTGATGGAAGCGAATTTGAAATGATTAAAGAAGTGCTACTTGATACTAACATCTATCTTCTTGCGACAACAGTCATCGTCAGTGTCTTCCATATGATCTTTGAGATGCTAGCATTCAAATCCGACATCTCTCATTATCGCAACAAGAAGAACAATGTTGGTATCTCAGTCCGTTCGATTCTGGGAAACGTCTTCATGCAAGCTGTCATTCTCCTCTACCTGCTGGATAACAATGACAACACTAGTAAGTTCTCATCTATCTGTCAAGTTTGCCTACTTACACGAATAGGCTGGATGATTCTCTTCTCTCAAGGAATGGGCATCGTCCTCGAATTTTGGAAAATCACTACTGTAGTAAATGTGCGCGTCCGTCCCGCCCCCGACTCATTCATCCCCTACCGTATCGCGTTCGAGGACAAACACCAACTTTCCGAAACCGAAGAGAAGACCAAAGAATACGATGCCGTAGCATTCAAATACCTTTACGTGATTGCCGTGCCGCTCCTTCTTGCCTACGCCGCCTACTCTCTCAAGTACGATAGCCACAAATCCTGGTACTCCTTTGTGATTGCCACACTGGTCGGCTCCGTCTACGCCTACGGCTTCCTAATGATGGTTCCCTCCCTCTATATAAACTATCGCCTCAAGTCTGTCGCACATATGCCAGCTAAAGCCATGACATATAAGTTTCTCAATACCTTTATTGATGATCTATTCGCATTTACGATCAAGATGCCAACACTACATAGACTTGCCACACTGCGAGATGATGTTATCTTCTTCGTGTATCTTTATCAGAGCTATAAGTACAAAATTGATTATACGCGTGTCAACGAATTTGGACAGGGCGGTGATGAGGAGGAACTTGAGGAGAAGCTAGCTAACAAGCCGTTGAGCGCACCAGCTGGTAGTGATGCCAGTGTACAGGTGGGAAAGGAGGGGGCGGAGAAGGCCAGTGAGGCTGTGGCGAAGGTCACAGGGAGCTCAAAGAAAAGTGGTTCGTCGAAGCGGAAGTAAAATCGTTCTTCTGATAGTCTGGTAAGCGTCCAGAACTGTATATATTCTATTTGTATGTAGAATATATCCCGAGTTTAGTATGGACCTACTTCTTGCAAGTCTCTTTCTTTAGTAAGCCCTCCCAAGGTCAGTTAGCACCTCACATTGCAGAGGAGAGGTTACTCTATTGGCTGCGATTAAAAGATGTCTATTCGGCCTTCAGCCATAGCGCAACTGGTACTTCTTTTCTGTAATAGTCATCAGTAATGCAACTGATGTAGTACTGTAGTTCCTACCTCAACTAAGCCATTATGGCGAAAATTTTGACATGGGCTCAAAATCCCGGAGTATGACCCCTCACAGCATGCGGTACTTCATAGTATATCGAGTATACCTCAGCTCACATAGCAGTTTAGATTAGGGGTTATTTATCATTTCGCAGTGGAAGGTGGAGAGAGTCAAGTCAACGAGTCAGCCATGGCAATTCGAGCTATGAGTTGACATAAATTTATCAAGAATGTTTCGAATTTCGCATAAGTTATAGTAATTCTGCTGTACGTTTGCTTAGTCAGCTGGAGAGTCAACCTAGTACCTGCTTGACTATCTATCTATCTCATCCCCATCCCAACATTTGATATCTTTCTTCTGTACCGAGCTTGAGTATACGAGAGATTCTTCTATCACTACTTTTTACTCTACGAAACGGACAATAGAGGGAGAATTACTGGAGTAAGATCAAGACAAGGCTACGCCACTGAATTTGCCACCCATTGGGGAACCATACAAGAGACACAACAATGGCGGCAGAGATTTTCGGCGACGCCGCTGGAGTTTTCATGGAAGCTACTGAAGAAATGCAACATGATCTCAACTCCTCATATCACTTGCCCAACCACGATTCGCCTTCCCAATTACCCTCCCCAGGCCGAACGTTTACGCTCTTCCAAAAACTTCCAACTGAGCTACGTGCTCCCATATGGAAACTAGCCCTCGCTCCTCGAATTATCAAGTGGATTCGAAAAGATAACCAGAACGTGTTCGTCGCACCATCGAAGTCGTTCCCACTCTTCGATGCCTGTCAAGAGTCACGTGAAGTAGCTCTCTTATACGGACAATACAAGGACATATCTACCTCTGGCAAGGTCGTGTATTTCAGCCCCATCATCGACTTTCTGATCTTCGATCCCATCTGGGTAGGTCTTGCTTCCCAATCATCAATAACAGCAAAGCCTGACCCGCTTGACTCACTGCTTCCTGAATTCGGTTCGGTGCGCAACATCATGGTTCACCCGAACTACACCGAGGACCGCAGAAGACCTACAGCCCGGTTCGAGAAGTTTCCTCGTCTTGAGAGGATCCTAGTAGCTGCTAACGAGAAGTCAATTGGCCTACACAATAAATTCATACTGGGAACCGTTTATGACATCAAGCTATACTATGAAGCAGACGTCAAGAAATGCACGCCAGATGTGAAAATCCCGTACATCGCAGCGGGATTTCTTGGTTGGACGGGAGGAGAAAGATGGAAGATGCATCACGGGAATGAGGATACAAGGGAACTGGTGGCAGTGTTTGAGAATGATGCGCAGATGAAAACGAGGCTGAGTCATGTGAGAGAAGAGGAGCGGAAGTTTACTCATCAGCTTCAGCTGGGTAA
The DNA here is from genome assembly GCA_003988805.1 of Ploettnerulaceae sp. D365. NCBI lineage: Eukaryota > Fungi > Ascomycota > Leotiomycetes > Helotiales > Ploettnerulaceae > Ploettnerulaceae sp. D365. The sequence continues at coordinate 175,820 of QYAL01000055.1, forward strand.
GCCCAAGCTGACGCTGAAATTTAGGCAGGCGAAGGCTGGAGATGAGAGGGGGGGTAATTACACGCCGTTTAAGCTTCCGGTTGCTGTGCCCAATCCGCCTGAGTATGAGGAGGAGAACTTTGGTATCGAGATGACGAGGAATGTCGCTGTGGGGGAGTTACCTTCGTATGAGGAAGCTGAGCGTGACTTTGCTGCTGGTGCAGCAAGTCCAATATGAACAGTTAAAAGAGTCATTTTAACAATGTCTCAAGCCGCCGGGCACGATCGAGACGTTACACATGAAAAGCAATCACGCCAAATAGGCGCTTTGAGAAGAGCTAAGCGATATCGTCAATCTCTAGAATCTTTTAATGGGCAGATGTTTGAGTTCCCATCAAATAACAGTGGGACTAAACAGTACACACATTACCAAAAGCCCCTTGATAGACTGCTTTCGACTAAGCAGTAACATAGTCACTTCATTATAACAAGCCTTTCTTTGCAATCAAATAAACACATAGTAAAACAGATTGATATATGTATACAAAAGTTCTGCTTCCCCCTTACTTTTTGGGTCCAAAATATATACAAATCGAAGCGTTTTCCTCAAAGGAGCCTGAAATTTCCATTCCCCAACTCACTATATACGATAACCCCTAACTAAGGAGTCCATTTAAAAGTTCAGAGTCTGGCCAGCGGTAGCAGTGACAGAAGCCACAACGTTCGCCGAGCCAAGGAGAGTATATTCGTATGGTACAGAGGTCAAAGTAGATGCTTTGACCGTGTTGGTTCCCTTGCCGAGAGCGACATCGTGGACAGTAGCGAATCCGACGGTCTTCGAGTCAGCAGACTCGATGGCCTTATCGATACCGGAGAAGACGGTGGACTCAACCAGAAGCTGGGCGCCCATGCGAGCGTTGACTCCAGTGGAAGAGGTCTCGGAGTATTGACTACAGAGGGAAATGCGTTAGCTATACTGATCATAACTTAGGAGAACCTAAATAGGCAAGGTGAGATAAAGGAGAAGACTTACTTGAAGATGTGAGCGGTTCCGAAGCGGACAGAGGGACCGCGGGAGTTGATGTTCTTGAAGTAGTTGTTGGCAAGGGTAACGATCAAATGTCCGGTATCCTCAGCAGCATTAGAGTCCGAGTGACCAATCAACGACGCCTTGAAGTGATCATGCAAGTATGTGTTGGAAATAGTCACGTAGTCGGAAGCGTGAGTGATATCGCAAAGTCCATCATAGAAGTCTTTGCCGTGAGCCGTGTCGGATGATAGATCACAGTGATCAACCCAGACATTAGTGGCAGCCTGGATACCAATCGCATCTCCAGCGCTGGCCAGGACTTTGGAGATCTTCAAGTTGCGTAGGATCACATTGGAGACATTGATGACACGGAAACCCACACCGGTCAAGCTGGAACCAGATGCACCTGCAATGGTGGTGTCGGCGGTGACCTTAACGACAGTGTTTCCAGTAATAGCGCCAGAGACTAGGCAGACGGCGGCAACTTTCTGGGTGGCGCATTTGGTGAGCTCGGCAAGAGTTGTGACAATAGTGGTGGCAGCAGAGCCACCTCCGGTAGTTCCACCGTTCTGGGTGGCGAATCCGATGTCACAAGCATCGGTAATGGCACCAGATGAGGTGGACAATGACTTTACACTAGGCACGGGACTTGAGCTGGAAGTGCTGCTGTGCGAGGAGCTTGTTGGGATGGAAGAGACTGCAGTGGCAGTCTTGGTGCTGCTGGCGATGGTTGTTGAGTGGTCCTCGCATCTCTTGGTGATTGGAGCTGCTTGGGCAGCGGCAGCCATCAAGGCCAAGGCAGAGATAACATTGGTGAAACGCATATTGACTAATGAATGTGTGTTATGTGTGAATGAGTGAAAGATCGGTAGTATTTTGGAGAAGAAGTTAAAGCTTCCAGAGCCTACAGTTTGAAAGTCGCAAGAATATTTCTGCGTTGAGAAAAAAGAATGTGAATGTAGGACTCCTGGAGAATGAACGTAGTCTGGAGATGCAAGAGAATAGAAAGGGCGATCTGAACATATCCTTATAACTCAAGATATGCCATATCCCCTTCTCCAGATCGTCCGATGTCCCTTTCGTGGTGGAGACATAGATCTGGGCGATGCGCCAGGGACCCGAAAACGGTGCCCCCACATGTTTCGAAGAAAGCCGCAAAATGAAACACTGAAACAAACAGATTCTCTTGTCACTTGTCTGCTTATGCTGATACTGATACTCCGAATACCTTTGTAATTGTCGCAAGGGAGATTCTATGGGAGACTTGTTGATCATCATCTCGGTATTGGCACTGATATTGAAGGTGAAGCGAAGAACGCTCTTTTCTGCATCACAAATATTCGGTCAGTCCATTTACTTCGACAATAACCTACTTGTCAAAGTGTAGCCACATGTCATGCTTGGTTGTTGATGCATGTCCCGCCCCTGTGGTGTACTGTTCGCCCTTTGCAATTTTAATCGAGGCTGACATCGTAATAAAGCCTTGGCTGATCCACACGATCTACTACATGGGGATGGCGCGTGCAGGATGGAGGTTGTCGATTGCCCCTTGCGTCTGACAGGGCTTCTGGGTACTCGGGTCCAAATTCCGAATCAATCTGATTCCCTTGGCATTTTCGAATATATTATTGGCTCTCTTGGCAATCAATATATATGAAGGGGCAACAGGAGGATCCTCGAACCATAATCAACGGGCGATTTTTAAGTTCCAGAAGAGCAATTAAATTCGCTCTACTTCGAGAGCCGCTTTTTGATCTGATTTCAGGGTTTTCAAAAGCTTCGGAGCTTTCGGTAGCACATCATAATTGCAATCCTGAATACAACAGACAAAAAAAATAGTCAGTTAACTACTATTATCCTGCGCGCTCTTGCCCACAACAGGGGAAGCGAGTATGAGGGATTAAAATTAGGTGTTAAATTCTACCATAATCAAAATCGCTAAGTTTTGCGCGTAGTTGGCCTGCAGTGTATGAAGTATTTCGTACTCAAGGGCTAGAAAAGCGAGGCAAAACAACTCGCTTCCCCCACTATTAGCGAGAGTGCCCACGCGCACAACAAACATTGGTTAAGCGACAATTAAGGTTCAAGGAGTTTCTTCGTACTATCGTTTCAGGCTAAAAAAAAGTCTGTTAATCCAAGAGCTTAAATTCGCCCACTTTGTTCTCAAATTTTCCAATAGAGATCTGACAGCTTATCTAGCGACTTGGATATGCTTGCTAGAAAGCATTTCGGTAACTGAAATAACATGCCTTTTCTAAGGCCCCCTTCATGTTTCAATGTTTCGTATCAATCCCTTCAGTCCCTTGCGCTAAAACATTCTTGATATCCAACATGCTATCACATGCTACCGGATGTCAAAAATTGTCGCAACTAATCAGCCTATTATCTTGGGGGGAGTGTCATTCAAGATGCATTAGCCGAGATGTTCAAAGTGCTGGAATAGCACTATATTGGGCTAGAGAATACATGTTCTAAAAGTCCAGTGAAGAATATTCATACTTGAAGTTAATGCTTGGGATTCTGCAGGCTGCCACTAAAGTCAGAGACAACAGGTTGCATTGCTAACTTTACATACTAGGGTTAGTATGAGATGCAGTTCTTGGAAAAGGACGAATAACATAGCCCTGTAGTGTGTCCCTTACCGTCAAGTTCCTAATAGCCAGAAATGAGACCAGCCAATCAAAGAGTGATGTACACGGAAATGCGGGCAAGCCTATATCAACAGGCGTGCAAAATATTTGGGAACACGTGGGAGCAAGAAGATAGTCGAAAGGTTACTGACAAGTTTTGCCTCGTATGAATCGCGCCAACGAGTCTACACTATCCAGAAATTCTACTCTACGAGCTCACGTAAAATGATTGTAGTTGAAATTAGGCCTGGGAGCTTCCCCCCTTTGTTTGTTCGGAAGCTGAAGTTCCCATGTGCCGAAGATCTGTGTTTCGCGCCTCACCTTTTTCAGACACTCTGTATGCTAATCCGGACGTGGCACTGCAGCACCCTGTATGCAGGCATTACATTTTGGTTGTATTTAGGCAATACCGCGTATTAAACTAGCTATCACGCAGAGAGTGATGGGTGCGTAGTTTTGGAGCACTTCACATGGCTGCAGGTTGCTTCCCTGAACAAACCGGGTAATGATCCAGGAAATTTGATACATTTACTATGTAATGAGTCTTCCACCCGCTCCCAGGGACTACATCTCCGAACTCCCTCCTTGACTTGCTTGTAGAATCAGACGCATCTTACTCGCAGGTACTGGTGCCACTGTGATACTGTTGAAATTGGGTCGGTTGGAGTTACATCCTGAGTCGAAGGAGTCAGGACGCATTAAGCGAGAATCAGACACTGACAAACAGCTAGAAATGAAAAACATGAATGTCAGTATTAAGCCTACTGCTCACAGGAGATGAAACGTCTTTTGATTTTAAATTCCACTTACGTAGAGTAATAAGGTTCGATCTAAGAATAATCATTACAAGTCACACGAATAAATAATAATGATAATAAACTTCTTGACATGATATCAAATACAATCAACATCCAGGACCATTGGCATTCCAACCGAGGTCAAGAGATACACCTAAGATGAATCCAAATAATAACGGTCTAAAGTATCGCCTAAGCCACATTTTCATCATGACTGACAGAAAGTCATGCTGTTGTATGCAGTCAATAACTCCGAATAAATCAAAGAGATACCCAGCGCCTTTCTCATAGTCTCAATGAGTCTATACTAGGACTCGAGACAGATGGCTCGAGAGTCGAGTCTATCACCTCAAGTATGATATCTTTTTAACCGCTACTTTATACACTTTATGTCTAGATTCCTAGATGATTGTGTATTTGATAGTCAGAAATACTGGAGCGTCCTCTGCAGTTGCCCCGAAGAATAACCGCGAAGCGTAACCCCTGAACAGCTTCATCATCCAATCAAAAACAAGCGAAGAACAGCGGCAGAAACGCCCGAAAGCGGCTCCTAGCATTGTCAGGATGCGGACAATTGTCACCAACTGCTTTAGTATTTTTTAGAGATTCTCCTCCCTTCCATCCACTAGAGTGTATTATTACGGCTGTTTTTGCTGATTTGAGGTTTCGGAGTTGTCACGCGCTCAGACGCCCTTCCCAGTCTACTTTCTCTACCATACCAAGTTTCTATCAACATATGTATTCTACAGCAGGTGGCTTCCTTCTCATACCCATAAGGAAACTATGTGGGTTATCATGACGCTCAAAAGGCGGCCCTCAAATTGGCGCACGGGGCTCGCTCAACGGCCCAATTATCAGACTTGACCGGCTTGTACGTCCAAAGACTCTTGTGAGTCTTTATCACAAGCCTGCATACAGATCTACCAGGAATCCCGTAGGGCCGATACGATGTATATATGAGGCAATGTGTATATGTGACGTCTAAGGAGAGAAGCTATAGAGGTGGGGGAAGCTGTATCTATACAGGTAAGGTCATGTGATCTTGCCTCGGGCTAGGCTGTGACAGTCTTGTCTCTTGAATCGGCTTGATGTATATGTTTACGGCAATCCTGCTTGCTTTTCTATTATTATTGTAACCCGTAGAGACTATTGAAATTTTACTCGAATTTTATATAAACGTCGGAAGATAAAGTTGGAAAGCTCGACCTTTGGAATCTGCACAAGTCAGCATTTATGGCTCCTATGAGACCTCACGGGATGTCTCCTGCAACTTAAAACTGATGATATTTTGTTATAGCGAATGAGATTTTCTACTAGGAATGAGCTTTTGACAATGGGTTTGGTAAGCCGGCGGTCTCCAAGTCTCTTTGTTGTGAGCTCTTTGACTTTCGGGAATCGAGCTACATACATCTGATTAGAACAATACGATCAAAGAAACATACCTCGAGGCGCCCTTAAATCCCACTATACTCATAATAGAACAGAAAATAAATCTAAGTGTTTCAGTGATTCAAACCTGTTTAGTTTTATTCTCCAAACGTATAACAGTTCTCTATTTGTAGAACAATTTATCAAATCAAAATTCGGAGTTCTCTTTTCTGATATTTTCGCGGTAATGTAACCCGAGCTTTTATTAGTGAAACTTATTTTTTCCTTTGTTATCGATATCGATAGCTAGATTGGTTTGGGATCTACTATGACAGCAGTAGTTATATAATGTATGTGCGAGATAATATCTCTCACAAATTCACAATGTGTCGGAGAGTATCTTGACTTTGATGTCAAGTCGTCTCCCCTACTTCAAGCCAACATTTGCAATCGATTTGCTCTCAAGCGTTGTTCAATGTCATAATTTTCATAAATATATTATAATTATCGACCCTGATATCTGTAACTCACGTACACCTCATGTAGGAATCCAGTGGAGCCTACAAAGTGTGATATGGGTGTTAATGGTACGTCTAAGGAGTAGGTACAGGAAATGCGCCAACGTAGCCGCATCATGTGACCCCCCACCAGGGTGACAGTATCACTGTTCTTGTCGATGGGCTGTGCAGTAAAATCTCAAGGCACGTTATTGAACAGGGCATCCAGTGTTTATCTAGGAGTACAAGTGAAAGTCTCTTGTTCGATATGTACATCTAAGCATGAAACTCTGACCAATGTGCGGTCATGTGTGACAGAACTATTCACAATGGGAATTCGATATCACAGACTTATTGTTCTGCTGCTGTTTTGTTAGAGCTAGATTTGTTTGCGAGCTGTACCTTTAGGCTACTTAAACCATCGATATCCCTCCCCAATGCAAGATTCGTAACCTGACTAATCACCAACCCGAGTTATCACCAACCTGACTGAAGAATACTGAAACGTAAAGCTACCAGAACGCAGTTGAAAAATACACCACATCCCTACTCGGCTACTTCAACCACGAAATCCACCACGATGACGGCTTCTAGTGGGCAAGAAGATCGAGACCTCAAGCGTGAAGCTGAGGAAGCTCTTCGTGTTTTCCAAGACATCCTTCCAGATTCCGATCTAGAACTATATAACCACCCTCTTTACTATTTCGCCCTCTTTCCTGAATTACCATCTGAGCTTCGTTCGATGATCTGGGACCTCATACTTCACAAGAGAAGACTCATTTACCTTGATAGTGCCTCAGCTTACCGCAGATTGCTCCAACCGCATCCGATCGGCGGTTGTATCGACAGAGAAGTCCGTGCTAACATGCTCCGCGAGTACACTATGATTTCCAAGGTGCACCGTGTGGAAAATAGAGGCTTTATTCCCATGACAGTATACTGGAATCCAAGCCAAGACACTTTGCGCCTCGACTTCCATCGACTCAGCATCCATGCTTTCGCGCTGCGTGTATACTCAGCTAACCACATGCCCTATCTCTCGACTTGGCCACTAACCTCGCTCTGGGATAAAACGACAAACAGCATTACATGTCTGCGATTTTTAGAGGTTATGGATTTCCCGCACAACTTCTTCACCCGCACCTTCGGTGGACATGATATTAAAATAGCAGACTTCTCAAGACTCATGAGAAAGCTCAAGGGACTAAAGGAAATGCGAGTAATAATCCGGCAACCTCACAACCAAATTTTGGAGACGAGTGATGCTGGGAAGGCGGTGATACGCGCGCTGGCCAAACTGTTCGATGACAATTGGTCGAATATTCCGACAGTTCCACCAAAGATTTTTTTATCTTGATAAAGATAAGTTGGATCTGTCGAAAAAAGGTAGACTTTAAACTGATCGCTATAGTCAGCCAGAGGATTACGATGCTACGACCTCTGGGCCACTCGAAAGTCACATTGTCACCTTTCGAATTGGCTTCAGCCTTGTGCGGACACTGCGGAGTCATCCTTGAATGTATCTTACTACTGATACAATCTAGAACTACACCATACCTTGGCACATACCTCGTTCAGGAAGGTAAATTGGCGATAAAATCCTTGGTTGCACTACCCAGAACACACATTTTTTGTTTCGATTCTTTCCTTGGATATTTGCACTGTTAGCACTATCATCCCCCCCCTCCCCAATTCGATTCATAGATCGCGTTACCTTAACAATTGATTGAAAACAACTTTTTCTCATAATCCAAGTCCAAGTGAAATGTTCCAGATGTAAGTGACGAGATTTTCATATAAACTATTCTATGAGAAACGTCCGAAAATTTTATTGTCTTTCCAAACATGTCACACATTACAATACTCGTTAATAATATTAAGCAGGACAGCTTTGGAATGTAATGGAACATAACACTTGCTAGGTCTAGCAAAGCAGACAAGAAAATATGCTGAAGACCAAATAGAAACTCTGCCTACTCAGCTTTGAAAAATCCTCGATCTACATTTTAGCCTACAGTTACTATCCTGGTGACATGGCGATAATGCGGTGCTTAGAAAGTCTCCTTGATCCGCTCAAATAAAAGGCTTCTAACCATTTCAATTTTCTGCCTGATATTGTGCTATTGTAATTCAATCTTGCGTGGTCTTCTTTATCCCCCTTCGGATTATGCTCGGATCGCTAAGGCTAAGCGAAGGGGGCACAATCACAACATTCCAATTGTGAAGAAATAATTTTGATCCTTCTATTTCTCTTCACTCAAATCAGAACCTGCAAGTTGTACCAAACATCTTCGCAAACCCAGATCGATCAGATCGAGCAGTCTCTACTTGGCAATCTAATAAGAATAGCGATCTGGCCATTACCCCTTTCATATCAAGGCTATTGACTCCTAAATACGAATTGCGAAATGGCAAAGCAAGGTAAGTTCACTATTCCCCTTCACCACTGTCGCGCAAGTTTAACTGACGCAACCTCACTTCCTCAGATGACCCGTACCATAAAGGTGATCTGGATAAGACCATCGAACAACAGAATATCTTCATCCATGAGCTTCCAGATCGATTCCAGGAGTTAGCTTTTCAGCCACTATGGACATTCAGAAACTTCTCCGAACTACCTCTGGAATTACGGCTTATGATCTGTAAGCGTATCTCCTATTCTAGCCCTCTTTCATCGTACATATTTGAAGGAATGCCACGCGGCACACGCGTCAAAGAACCTTACATCTCCTTGTCGATCTTGTCTATTTTAGTTGAACCACTGAACTAGTATGCTAATATTGTCATGTTCATTGACAGGGCGTCTCGCTATACCTCACCGCAAGATATGGCTGCACCCAAAACGACGCGGTAGAGCAGATCCCTTCTTCCACCTCCCAATTCTTCCTATTGTGCAAGCTACCCGCGAGTCCCGTTACGAAATCCATCGACTTTTCTCAATCGATCCCTTTGCCAAAATTCCGATCCCGATCTGCATAACCTCCTTCGATACCATACTGTGGAGTTTCGCCCTGGCTTTGCGCGGAGAAGAATCTTGCGATGATCTCATCCGTCTGCTCCTCGACCGAAACGCGCTGGTTCATATGGTGGAGCAAGTTGAGATGAAGGTGGATGAATTTGGTGGCCTGGATGCTGCCATGGTATTCATTTCTTGGGATGATATCTTCGCACAGTTTGGAAGGCTTCAGAAACTGAGGTTGGTAGTTACGAAGGGGCAAGGGTGGATTCAGAAGTGCAGGGAGAGATTTGAGGATGGGGCGAAGGGTGCGGAGAACAGAGATGGCAAGAAAATGGTGTTGGAGATTGAGGTCACCGAACTGGAGGAGAGTTAGATCAGATCGGAGTGCTCGCGGAGAATATGGAGATTTTGACGCCAGGAGGCAATGAGGCATTTCACTTGTAAAGTAATGTATGGGATATAGAAGAATAGTTCTGCTGACTCTGCTCAAATGTGACAAATTCACTCCCAGACTAACTTCAACAATCGAACATATCTCCAGCCTGCTATGCTCTATGGTCAACATGAATGAATATCTCTCTAGGGGTAGCTCATAACATGATAAGTATGATGTCGATAAGTAAGTAAACCTATATGTAAATGCTATTACTACATCTTGAATACAACAGATCATTGGGGATTATGGGGGAATATTCTAGTTCAACTTTGATTAATCATCAAATATTTGTGGATTTAGGCAACTAGATCTCGCTTGATGTCAACGTTTTCTCTGTCGAGTATCTGACGAGCGAGTCAGGGTTGTCTCTCTTGTTTCTTCTGAGTGGACTACAGAGAACCAAGTGAGAGATCAAACAAATGAATTCAAATACGAATATAAGTACAGAAGGAAAGAAGAGTGAAATTATGATACAAATTATAATAAGTACTAACAACTCGCTCCTCGTAATCAGGCCAAGGGCCAAAATGTCTATGATACACTCTTCCTCTCCTTTCATTACTTCTAGTTGCACATTCAAGGGCATATCAACTCAAAAGCACTTTCCACACTTCATTCAACACCAATTCCGTGGAATCGCGCCATTCGCCGCGAACTAGTCGCTGTTCCACCGTGCTGAAGCCTTGTGGACGATGGAGATTCAATTCGCTTTGTCACCCATAACATCCACGTACCCACGACCCTTCTTCTTTGCGCCTTTCTTAGCGGCCCCGGCTCCAGACTTCCTGGGCATAGGCGGGCCCAGCAAATCATCAATACTACTCGCGTTACTCATGCCTGTTCCTGGCCTGCTGGGTGGTGCACTAGGCGGACCACTGCCTCGCAAAGATCCATTACTATGACTTCGATTCATCGTTGGCAGTACGGCAAGATGCCCATCATCGCTTGACGGAGATGGTGGATATCCAACATGCGTGGAATCGCTGACGGCGCGTTGGGCGAGCATTTGCGGTACCCCCATTGGCACGGGACGAGGCGCACTTGCGGGAGGTCCATCGTGTCCTGCGTTGGAGAGGACACGGGAAGGCTGAATGGGCGCGGATGATGTCCGCGGTGGGCCGGCTACTCGAGGCGGCGGAGGCGTTGCACTTTTTGCTTGTTGGTCATCGGCGCCGGCTTTCTTGTTAACCCAGCGTTTGAGCTCGGGATCATAATAGAAAGAGGATGCTTCACCAAGTTTGGCTTTGATGGGTTTATTTGGTGCTGTACCCATATCTTGGGACTCTTTCTTGCTACCGCCACCGCCAAACCAGCCACCGAGTCCCCATCCTTTTTTAGTTGGGACTGCTTCTTTGGTTATTTGCGCTAGTAAGTTGTTAGTGACAGTACTGATGTTGGAGTTCAAATGCTTACCATCAGCTTCAGCAGCCTTCCGGAAAGCGTCGTCTGCTTGCTTGTCCTTCTCCGCTTTTGTTTTCTCGCGTGCGGTAGGAGCTGCCTTCAGAGCTGGAAGATCATCATCGTCGTCATCCATGAAAGATTTCTTCTTTGGCCGAGTCTCAATAGGGGAGTCTGGCTCATCATTCATGGAATTTGGTTCGTAAGATGGAGGTGAGTATCCGCTGGACGGCGGTGCATATGAGGGAGGTTCGTAGCCACCTGGAGCAGGAGGCTCGTGGCTATTCACGGTTGACGAATCAAAGGTCGAGGTGGGTTGTTCCGGGTACGACGGCTTGTAAGGGGCATACGAAGCGACTGGCGGATCCTCAAACGAAGTGACAGCTGGTGGAGAAGCATATAAGTTCGTTGTTGGTTGCTCAGTAATGGGGGTCTGTGGAGTATATGTTGAATGAGGTTCATACGATGAGCTCGAGTTGCCAAAGGGAGTGTATACAGATTGCGGGGTGAAGCTTGCATTTATTTGAGGAGTATAGCTGCTTGTGTGGTTACTAGGCTGGCTGCTTGGGCGATAGTCGGACATCTGGGACATCTGTCTTTTTGGTTCATGCCTTCGAAACTCGCCCGACGATCTCTCATCTAGCGATGTCCGGGGTTGGGATCCATATGATGTACTAGATTGTGCATCGTTGTTGCCATATGGCGAAATGCCAGGAGCATACCTCGAACTTGCTCTAGTAATGGGCGTTGGAGCACTTCCATTAATACTGAGACCGCCATTGTAAGATCCGTAAATTTCAGCAACGGATGGTGAGCGACTAATAGTTGGGGTCCCACCGGCAATCTTGGAGAACGGTCCTATATCAGGCAGGCCACCTGGATTTGAACCTGTGGCTGAAGCATCAATTTCGTCACCCGCAACAAACTTGTTGAATGTAGCCCAAACAGAGCCCTTGGCTTTGTCAATGCTTGGCTTAGAGATCCAGGATGAAGTTTCATCCTTTGGTGACTGCTTCAGTCGTTTGCTCAGATCATCGAGTTCAGCGATCAGCAAGCCGTGATGGTATGGCGACCTTCTTGTCTGAGAAGTTATGGAAGTAGCAATCGCCTCGCAGTACTGTAGAGCTTTATCCCTGAATCCATATTCCGCAAGGACCTTGGCATGTTGAAGCTTGTATACTGCCAAATGTGGACTTGAAACTGCAGTGGTAGATGTGCTGGAAAGTGAGATCCCATATTCAAATACTTCGCTAAGCAAAATCGGCTCTAGCTCCTTGTCGAAATCATGTGGCTGCCTCAGGTGATCTGATCCTACAAGAACGAAACTTGCTTGAGGATCATCAACTCCGCCGAATATTGACAAGCTCCGTGCGAACAAGAAGCAGATATGCGCGGCCTCTGCTCTACCGTAGCCCGAAAGCAGTTTACCCAAGACATTGAGAGCTTGATTGTCACCTGTGCTACGATTACTCAGAACGAGTCCCAAGGTTTCTCGCCATCTATCTAGGCCATCAAGAGCATCTTTCGAGGGCCCGGTGGCATTGGAAGTGCTGACCATCTGGAAGCCAGCTCGCGCGGATGGTGGGACCAGTTCATCAATGCTTTCCTCGAAATTTCCCGCAAAAATTTCATATAGCGCCGCAAGAGGCTCAACATTGTCTCCAATGATCTTGACTTCCTTTTGGATAAACTCTTGGGCAACTTGCTTATAGAGATCCTTTGACACAGTGTTTGAGATAAGCATAGCATGCGCCCAAAGTCTCTTATCAACAGCATCCCAAACGGCTTTCTCTCGTTCGCCACGAAGAAGGTGCTTCCTCAGTTGATCTACAGCTGCGGGGTCGACAAAGTCGGAACTAGTAGCCGCGTTGGATGACGGAGAAATACCCGAAAGATCTGCACCGGTAGCATACAATGGGACTTGTGCTCCTCGGTCATCATCTAGGTCAGGAGATAGCACCGCTCGCACAGCCTTGTCGACTGTCAAGGTCCCTTCCAAGATGCCGTCATGCTCAATAAACACTCGCGAAATCTTCCATAGAAGTATTCGCTCTTCAATTCGTTTGTCTTCATGAGATAGGGTAGCGACAGTCCGCAAGTAGGATGCATTTTGCTCAAGTATCTCAATACCAGAAGCGAGCCAAGTCAGAACATCTTTCTTCTTAGACTTTCCTTTGAGGGGACCAGGAAAGCTTGTCAGGCGTTCCGGCAGAGGATCGAGATCTTTGATGCTCCGAGTTTTGACTGTGCCAGGGCTGCGAATTATCATCGCTTGGGAGTTCATACCGTAGCGTGGAACATCTTGAGGGAATGTAGTCACGATAGTGCCACCAACTCCCCACGCAAAGACAGGAGCCCCCTTCCATCTCTGCAGCGGGTCTTTTTCTCGACCGTCTGTAGGAGCTGCGTAGTTGAGTCCCTGAGAAAAGCCTCTGGGTCTTCCGTATGAAGTGGAGGCAGACAATCCTTCATAATGAACGTTTGATTTTGGAGATGATGGAACTTCTACTGATGCTGGTCGCTGATACGGAGCCGAGCTGCTCATCTCGAGCCTCGGTCCTACAAATGCGCTGCCTGGTGACTGCGTTTGCGATCTCTGAGGAGGCACAATCGCTTGAGGTGGGCCATAAGAGGCGGGTTGAGACACATAATTTGATGATACTCGTTTCGGTGGAGAGCTCACAAGTCTATAAGCAAGACTTTGCAGTGGTGGGGGGGTGGATACATGCCGTGCCAACGAACTCTGTCCCTGCGGAGAATACTGGCTTTGTAGCTCTCCATAACTTCGAGTTGAAGTTGGCGACAATTGAATATTTTCCTCAACTTCTCTAGTCGGCGGTAAATGCTGGGGTCTAAGGCTTGACTCATATCCAGAGTGGCTCGTCCGACGATCCAGACTCGCGGACTCGGGAAAGGACCCGTGAGATCTTGGCTCAGGGTTTCTTTCGAAATATGCAAGTGGACTTGAGGTTCGAGGCTGATGTTGGAGGACCGGTACTGTTTGTGGAAGGTGGGCATTCATTGGAGCAGATGAATATGATCCTGCTGATTGCTTCTGGGTAGGGGGTGCAGGCGAGTATCTGGATTGAGCTACTGGAGGGGGAGCAGTCTGGCTATGCTGCAGTGGTGGAGGTGCTGGCGAGTACCGTGATGCTACAGCTGGCAGAGAAACAGTACCTGTTGGGAATGATGCATATGGACTAACCCGCTCAGGAGCGACTAGACCCTGAATCTGACTTGGATTCGGTGAAGAGATTTGGAAAGGACGTTGCTGAATATCAAAGATAGTGTACTGGGTTTGTGCTGAGCTTGCGGAAGGCGGTGGTACCATGGCAGTTGGGTGACCATAAGGGTTCTGCCCAGATGATCCCAGACCAGTCGAGTTCCTTGGAGCAGGCTTGGGCCGGGACATTGGCAATTCCTCAAAGAATCCACTTTGTGATTTTCTAACGGTTTTAGCCGGTAGGGGCTGAGTAGCTGTTCCTTGATACGGCTCACTCGACTCTAGTCGACTGCTCGTTGGTGGAGACACACCCGTCGAGGCAGCTCGGGGCGATGTAGTATTGTACATGCTGCTGCTTCTAGGAGGTGCAATATCGGCAGGAGCAGGAGCACGATTCATTTGTTGCATGCTCACTCGCTTTCGGGGCTTCACAACTTCCATGGGGAGGTCGTAAGGTGAAGCATACCCGCCCTTTGACTTATCTGCAAAACTCTGAGCTTTGGGCAAATCTGGTCTGAAGGAAGAAGGGTGGGAATTGGACACTGCTGGTGACATGTAAGACGAGGGTGTCGTGGTGATGCTGGTCTGGTTAGGCAGATCTGTTAAAATTGGTGCTAAAGGTGCATAGGAGTTGTGAGAGACCAGTGCCGGGGTCGTTGATGCACCAGCTGGGAGATATCTGTTACTACTACTTGTTGGACGGTTCGTCTGCACTGCTCCAACGAGACTATCAAATCCGATCATGTAACCATTTGCTCCTGCAACCTGTGCTGGAACGGGAACGCTCATCTGCTGCTGGAACACATCGTTTACATTTTGGTCGTCATTATCGTCGAGAAAGCCTTCATCATCACTGCCAAATATAGCAGCAGGATCGAAACCTGTACTTCCAGGCAACTCGTCGTCGTCAGTGAGTAGTTCATCGTCGTCGTCGGCCAAGAATTCATCGCCAGCCAGCGCTGCTTTCCACTTTGCCGCAAGGTCTCCTTCCTCGGAATTGATGACTTCTGCTTGGTCATGTATCGGTGCTTCGGGATCACCTGATACTGCAGACAAAACTGTACTTGAGGATGCAGCAATCCTACCACTAGTAGATCGATTTAGAGAACTCTGGGAATTCTCTAAGTGCTCTTCCAGAATAGCCTCATGGATTTGCTCGTGCGGCTGATAATTTAATGAGTCTATCACTTGCATTGTCGATTTTCGTTCCAGGTGCGGCGGCTGAGATTGGTCCTCTAAAGCCTGTCTTCCTTGAGTAATTTGTGCAAAAAAGCCCTCATCGTTCTCATCATCGGTTGTGAGGCGATGATTTGAACAGAGTTCCTGGTGTTGAACTTCCTGGTCCTTATGTGACGGGACCAACGGGAGACCTTCCTCGAATCTAGCCTCCAACTCCTCCTCCTGCTCCAGTCTGAAATCTCCCCCGTAGGCCTGGCCATAATCCGGTAACTGCAGCTCATCCTCATCTCCAGCGTTGTCTTGGAGAAATTTCTGCGAATCTGTTGGCTCGGCGGAGTTGCTGGCAAAGAATTCAGCCTGAAGATCATTTTCCTCGTCCCCGAACATGTCCTTAGGAGCTTCCTGCTCGACTTCAGTCATTATATCCTCGGCCTGGCTATGCGATACTTGAAGATCACTGGGATTGAAAGCCGATGTGTGTAGGGGATGAACTTGTGGGAGAGAGTTTGCCCGGTCCGATTTGGCCATCAGTTTGAAAGGGTCGGTATCCTCCCGTAGGAGATTCCATTGTGGATCGACCTCATCATCCTCAGCCCAGCTGACCTCTTCAGAAACGGTCCTGGCGAAAGACATTGTACTCAGGTGCTTCTTTTCGTGAGAAGGTCCTTCCGATGGGAAATCTGCTTTAACTTGCTCGGATTCGTCCGAGTCTTCGATGCCATTATGTCGTGGACGCTCGTCCAGCTCAACACCTCCTGGGCTAGCTAACGAGGTCGTGAGCGCATCGCGCAAATCCTCTAGCTCTGGATGGGCATCGTTTCCATTTTCTTTGTCTTCCTCAGTTTCTGCTTCACTGTGTACAGCAGTTTCGGGTACAGTTGATTGTGAAGCAGAGGGCGCTGGCTTGGGCTTGTATTCGAGGGGGGTGTCGGGTGTTCGGAGTGGACTCGAGCTCACTTGTTCGAGGGGATTTTTCGCGAATGCTGCTATCGAATTTGGCATAAAGGCTGGATGCCATGATGCCTGTGAAGATTCGGACGGCATGGCTGTGCTATGTGTCTAGGAAAGAACTGAATACTACAGTCAAAAGTCAGCATCGATCTCCTTGATGCCCTTTCCGTCTCGAAAACGCAAAACGCATCGTCATATTGAACAAAGGAGGGCAGACAGCAGACATACTTACTTATACAAGGATATCCGCTAAAGAACAAATAAAATTATGAGTGAGGAGTTGAAACTAAGGCCATTTACTATCGAGAAAGTGAATTCATGGTTTGGATGAATCCGACAGGTCAGTAGGAGTGAGATGTTCTGGTCTAGACAAACCGCGTCGGTCGGGACGGACAAGGCCAACAGATGGATTGAGGCCAGCTTTCTGCCACCGGGAGGTACTCCGGTGGCCGGTATTGAGGTTCCATCCCTCAAGGAGTTAATAATGTCACAGGGCAAGATGAAATCGCGCTATGTATTATGAGGCAATTCAAATTAAATATGCTTGCAAAGGAAACTATGTAGATCATGATATGTTTGTTTCTTCAAGAAATAGTTTAGCTTCTTTACGTGAAGTCTCGGAATTATCATCGCCTACTCTCTAAAAGGGGCAACAGTCTTTTGTACGGCAAGCTAAAGTAACCCATCAGCCATAAATACCACTCCCCTTGCAACTGTGGCTGAGACCATGCGTGTCGTAAGGCAAGGCTGCAACTAAAAACACCAAAGGCGACCTGTACATATTGCTTCTACCTCCATCTACACCTCCACCTCCACCTCGGTCTCCGCGTCCAAAAACACCTGTCTTCTCACCTCATTCCCCATACTCATCCACCGCATCAATGAGGCATGTCGTCGAGCGCGTACCATCAACCAAATGCCCCCGGATCTCCAGCGGATGACTCGGATTCTGATCTCGACCTCGACATCCAGGAGCTCGACCCAATCACAACATCCAGCCCTTCTGGTACATCTTTCTTGCACAAGGATCGTAAACCCAAGGAAGAGCGGAGGACGAGCCATATACCACTACGGAACTTGCGCATGGGTGGGCTGCGAGGTCTAGGAAAACGAAACAGAGGATATGGGGATCTAGGACGAGACAGGGATGCCAATCATGAAGATCTCCATGGATTTCAGAATGATGGCCCTGAAGTAGATGGGGCGAATAGATTGTCCGCGGGGAGCTTCAACAGTGCTGAAGATGATGCACCCCTACTTCCTAGTGGGAATCACCGGCGGCGACCCAGTATGGATGCCTTGAACAAACTAGGATCACATATACGATTACCTAGCTTCCTCTCCAATGCTGGCCCTCAGCAGGCGCCAGCAAATGAAGAAGAGGAGGAAGAAGAACATGATCCAGCGTCTTCACGAACTGTGTCAGTGGGCACATGTCAATCCGCCCGGTTCCCTCTCAATGCTGTTTCGAATGCGAAATATACCCCCTGGAGTTTCTTACCGCGAACCTTGTACAATGAATTTTCTTTCTTTTTTAACATGTACTTTTTACTCGTGGCACTTTCGCAGGCGATTCCCCCATTACGAATAGGATATCTATCAACTTACATCGTGCCATTGGTGTTTGTAATGGCAATTACATTGGGCAAAGAAGCATTTGATGATATTGGACGGAGGAGGAGAGATTCAGAGGCCAACTCGGAAGGATATACTGTGCTGCGCTTTGACGAGCGCGGCATGGGAATTGCGGATAGACACCAGTCGCAGAAGAAGTCGAAAGGGAAAGGGAAAGGGAATTCTAAGAGACGATTATTGGTCGAGGCGGATAGACTGTCGGACATCCAGGAAGAAGAAGAGAGTACCGAAGGCTTAGGCCGGCATCCATCACCATCTTCGGAAGTACGGGAAGTAACGAAAAAATCGAGGGATCTTAAAGTTGGTGATGTGTTAAAACTTGGGAAAGATCAAAGGGTACCAGCAGACGTGGTCATAATAAAGAGTTACACCAATGATCCTGTACCCAGTGCAGAAGATATGGACTCAACGCCAAATCCGGAACCGCTGCTTGTGGATCCAATCTCAGATCCACCAATGGAGGAGACACCAGCCACTGTAGCAGATACTCGCGAGCCCGCTTCGGAGCTTGGAAGTACACCATCTGCAGACGCTGGAGCTGTAGGGGAGACCTTCATCAGGACCGATCAACTCGATGGTGAAACGGATTGGAAGCTTCGGCTGGGATCGCCACTCACTCAAGCTCTGGATCCCAGCGAATTTATACGCCTTCGGGTTATTGCCAGCAAGCCAGACAAGAAGGTCAACGAATTCATCGGAACAGTGGAGCTGCTACCCAAAAGTAGCATCGTATATGATCCATATCTTCCCAGGCGATCTCCTTTGACTCACGAAGTCACTGCAGAGCAGTCCTCTACGAATGATGTGAACTCGGCCCCACTGACAATTGATAACACTGCCTGGTGCAATACTGTTCTTGCTTCGAATGCCACAACCTTGGCTGTCATTGTTTACACCGGACCCCAAACCCGGTCAGCACTCTCGACCTCTGCCTCTCGTTCAAAGACTGGCCTTCTTGAATACGAGATCAACTCGTTAACGAAGATCCTCTGTGCACTAACGCTTACGTTATCCATTGTACTCGTAGCTTTGGAAGGCTTCGAACATGTGCCAGGTAAAGCTCCGTGGTATGTCAAAATCATGAGATTCTTGGTTCTTTTTTCCACAATTGTCCCAATCAGTCTTCGAGTCAACCTAGATATGGGAAAGAGTGTGTATTCTTGGTTTATACAACGTGATCCCGGAATCGCAGGGGCAATAGTCAGGACAAGTACCATTCCGGAGGAACTGGGCAGAATTGAATATCTTCTCAGCGACAAGACTGGCACGTTGACTCAAAACGAGATGGAGATGAAGAAGATTCACGTTGGCACCGTCTCATACGCTAATGAAGCGATGGATGAAGTCACTGCATACATCAAGCAGGGGTTTTCAGTTCCTCTATCCTCAGATCCAGAACAGCCTGCCATGCTAATCACACCTTCATCTACTTTCATGGCTTCGACTACGGTTACAGCAACGCGAACTCGTCGAGAAATAGGTTCACGGGTTCGTGATGTCGTTTTGGCCTTGGCAATATGCCACAATGTTACACCCACGGCGGAAGAAGAGAATGGGCAAACAATTACATCTTATCAAGCATCATCGCCTGATGAGATTGCTATTGTCAAATGGACTGAAATGGTTGGACTCCGTTTGATTCATCGTGATCGAAAAGGAATGCTTCTGCAATCTGTGGACACTGGCCGACCAGTCGTTCGGGTTCGTATCCTTGACGTGTTCCCGTTTACCTCCGAAGGAAAGAGAATGGGTATCATTGTCCAGTTCATGGATGGATCCGAGCTGTCGCAAAACGCCAACCCTAGCGCTGGAGAGATCTGGTTCTACCAAAAGGGTGCCGACACTGTCATGACTTCTATCGTAGCTGCAAACGATTGGCTCGACGAAGAGACTGGCAATATGGCACGAGAAGGTCTTCGGACCCTGGTCGTCGGACGAAAGCGTCTCTCTGCTCAGCAGTATAAAGAATTTGCCTCGAATTTCAAAGGTGCCTCCGTTGCGATCAATGGTCGTGATATAGGCATGGCTCGAGTTGTCTCTCACTACTTAGAACGCGATCTTGAACTTCTAGGTGTGACTGGTGTCGAGGATAAACTCCAAAAAGATGTCAAGCCATCCCTAGAACTTCTCCGCAATGCTGGCATCAAGATCTGGATGTTAACTGGAGACAAAGTCGAGACTGCACGCTGCGTCGCCGTCTCCGCCAAGCTAGTTGCTAGAGGCCAATATATCCATACAATTGCGAAGCTTAAACGCAAAGACAACGCTCAAGATCATCTGGACTTTCTCCGTGGCAAAAAGGATTCTGCTCTCCTTATTGACGGCGAGTCCCTCTCCTTGCTCCTCACCCATTTCCGCACCGAGTTCATCAGCCTTGCCGTACTGCTCCCGGCAGTAATAGCCTGCCGTTGCTCTCCCACTCAGAAGGCAGACATCGCCCACCTTATCCGTATCTTCACCAAGAAACGCATCTGCTGCATCGGTGACGGCGGCAACGACGTAAGCATGATTCAAGCTGCTGACGTTGGCGTTGGAATCGTTGGGAAAGAAGGTCGACAAGCCTCCCTCGCCGCTGACTTTTCCATCACCCAATTCTGCCACCTGACTAAACTCCTAGTCTGGCATGGCAGAAATAGTTATAAACGCTCCGCCAAACTCGCCCAGTTCGTCATCCACAGGGGCCTCATAATCAGCGTTTGTCAAACCATGTACAGCATTGCCATTAAATTTGAGCCGGAAGGCCTCTACAAAGACTGGCTGCTCGTCGGCTATGCTACCGTCTACACCATGGCTCCAGTCTTCTCTCTCGTTCTCGATAAAGATGTCGATGAAAACCTCGCTAATCTCTACCCCGAGCTTTACAAGGAACTCACCACTGGCTCCTCCCTCTCCTACCGCACCTTCTTCGTCTGGGTCTTCGTATCTATATACCAGGGAGGTATGATCCAAGGGCTTTCGCAAATTCTCACCGAAGTCGATGGACCACGAATGGTGAGCGTTAGCTTCACGGTGTTGATTCTGAATGAGCTATGTATGGTGGCGTTCGAGGTTACAACATGGCATCCGATCATGATTGTTAGTTTGGTGGGGACCCTGCTGATTTATCTTGGGAGCATACCGTTCCTTGGGGGGTATTTTGATTTGAGTTTTATTATTACACTGTACGTAATTCCCACATTTTTCTACTTTCGCCCTAACTCCTTTCCATTACACCACCCTCTTTGAACCGATATTAATTCACTACCTAACTTCCATAGTGGCTTTATCTGGCGGGTCATAGCCATCTCAGCTATTTCTCTGATTCCTCCCTACGCTGGGAAATTAATCAGAAGAGCGATCAAGCCGCCAAGTTATCGGAAAGTACAGGCGATTTGATCTTGCTCGGTGCAATGGGAAGCCCACAGCCTAGAGCACGGCCTTTTGCTTTTGTATTATGAATGAAGGAGTTCGCGGCATAGCGACTGGTGTTTCCAGGACTAGAATTCATTGAACACATTGACCACTGTTAGGTGGATAATTGGATGCCACTTAACTTCAAGCAATGCTTCGTCTGCGACTTCCTTCCCGTGATGCAGGGTAAGCAAGGTTGACTGCATAGATACCCCAAGACCTCCTCTCTTTGGAATTACAGACACTTTATTCAGCAGAAAAGTTCTGCGCAGAGAGAGGTCTCCCACTCTATCCAAGCAAGGAGCATTAAAGGTTTCCGACAGTTAAACTGATTTCACTATTAAGTCATAAAGAGGAAAGGGAAGCAGCCCTAGATCGACCGATTGTGGATTTGTTTCCGCAGTAAAAAAACTCGCTTACGGTGATCCCGGGACACAACAAACACACAACATCTGAACAAACTCGATGCTGAACTCTGACTTTCATCCTAGGCAACCTGCAATTCACTTTCGTTTCGAACTAGCGCATAGGCACCTAGTGCATGGATGCGTCATACTTGACCTTCTCCGACAGATCAGAATCCCTCAACCACAAAGCTCTCTACCAAACAAAAACTCGCGATCGATTCGAACAACAACGCGTCGTCTGCCACTTCTTTGTATAACACCAACCAAAGGTCTGAAAGAGAGCTTAAATCGAGCCGCTCATATCACCGTGTACCAACAGTTCGCGACGATTCCAACAACATGTCAGAAATTCAGATGCCAGTTGCGACCATGTCGATTGGGACGCTTGCCAACATTAAGCCGCTTCTTACTGATCAATACGACTACTTGTCTACCGTTCTCGCTATCTTCCGCAACCAGCTCCCTGACCCTGATATCGAACTATTCTTTCAGTGGCTTCCCCAGACCGAGTTTCATCTCTTCAAGAAGCTGTCCGAGGAGCTCCGCCTCATGATCTGGTGAGCTGATTCTATCCATAGCGTGTTGCATTCGGTTCAGGAGGTCCTCCAAACCGTCTGCTTCTTATCATCTTCTTCCCACAATCTCTAAATGACTGAGACTGACTCATCATGCAGGCGCTACGACCACGGCCGAAAGATCCCAGCCTACCTGTACATGGACAACTGCGTTCGCGGCAAGAAATGCCCGACCCCAGTCCTCCTCAAAGTCTGTCAAGAGTCCCGCACAGAAACTCTTCGACACTATTCGACCCCGTGCACGGGCAGATGCACTCATGACCATGAAACTCAACCAACCCTGCATAGGTACCTCTTTGATCCCAAGATTGACACGGTCGTAATTATGAAGTTTGATGAGCTACGCCAGTGGCTACATTGCCGTGGGTCTATGGGCAATTTCAAGGGTGAATCGCTCCGTAGCATCCTCTCTCTCGAGATCGCACGCAAGAACTGGACGTACCCAGCAAATAGCACCCCCTTCTGGAACGACATCACATTGGCTCGTAGCGCTGCTTCCCCACCTACGTGTCCCCTGAGAGATTGGGTGCAGGTCTTCAGACTTTTTGAGGGGCTTGAAGAGTTGATCATTCATGGTGGCGGACATGGCTTGTCGACATCGGCACAAACCAAGCAATGTGTTGAGGGTCTGACCGATCTGTACAAGGAGTTGAAGAGATCGCGTCCTTATAGCAAGGTTCCTACCGTGACTGTTCATCTAACTTGTCATAAGTTAGGGGCGAAGCGCTGTGTGGATTGTCACCATGGACTCGAGCCGGACGAGGCCCTGCTTTGGCCGTTGTCGAAGCATTAGCCAAACAGTAATGCAAATGTGGAGGGTGGGTATGATACGCAAAGGGCGAATAATGGCGTTGGTGGCACATTGTCGTGAGACTACGGAGTTGTTATGCATTTTTCTGCGCACTTGAGATTGAGGGATGATTGTTACTTTGCTTTAGCTTTCGGGCGCTGCAGCTGCGGCAAAAGCCTTCGATTGGTAGTCATCGTGTTTGTTAGGATACTGTCCGAAAATGTACAAATACTTATTCAAAACCTGCATTCCGTAATTCTAGACGTCTTAAGTGCCCGCAACTCGTTGTAGGACTCGACCTACCCGTCACCCCAACATCAATAGAATCCCCGCATTTTGGACCTTTTGGAGTTTGCAGAATACAATTACAACATACTCACAATCGGAATCGTGGCAGGCCAACTTGTTGAGGCACGTACTATGTGTCGTTTTCGTTCATGACCGCGCCTATTACTTGCCAGTGACCCAAACTAGACCTTCGAAACACTTTTGATTAGTACAAAGAGGCAGAAGGTTTGCGGGAAGTAATCGTGCGAATGTATCACAAAGATGTGATTAATCATAAGTGTGTATCCTCAGAGTCGACCCATTATTATCACTTTGAGACCGTGAGACGGCATGTGCGTTTCTCTCTATTATTTGAAGATGATTAAAGCTTATATGTACCAGAAGATATACTCTTGTACTATGAGGGAGCCTGATCTACATCAGAGGATCAGAGACCCGCATTCATTTGCTAGCACTGTGGCTGAGGATATAGCTGGCTTGGCAGAGAACATCTTTAAAGATGGGGGTCCCGCTTTACAATTGTGTATTTAATTATTTCCTCATTATTGCTTTTTCTTTTGTTCAAGATGTATCATAGCGGAGGATATGGTCCTCAATATGCGCAAGATCGATACCTCTCATCCGGGAATAGCGCGCATAGAGGTGGTCCTCCTCCGCTACCCCCGCGCTCTTCATCTCCTCAACCACCACTACCTCCAAGGCCACAGTATCAAACCTCACCTCATCAACCAAGTGAGAGGCGAGTTACAGATTCTGTAGAGAATTTATCATCGGGCTTTAGCAACTTGACGACTGCATCCACTTCGCAATCCGGGCTGTACCCCTCGAAAGAACAACAGAGCTATAAGTCACCATCCAGTCGTCCATACCTTCAGAATTATACACAAGTTCCTAGTGCGCCGCAGGTTCAAGACAATACTTGCTATTTACCTCCACCTCCACCTTCATACCCTTTGCTACCGGCAAATCAGGGCTTTCACGGGTCACATCGCTCTCCGGCAGTATGTCCACCGCCGCCACCGCCGCTGGCTGCTCCATCTGTCAATGAAGAAGTTATATACCAAGGAAATGTAGATCCCACAGGGCAGCAGACGCCAAGGAAGAGTTCTGCATTCGTTCCGCAACAGCCAAGCTCTGAACCTTCCCCAAGTATAGTCCTCAAAATCAAAGACCTTGTACCTCCTCTTCGCGGATCTCGGGATTTTATGCAGGATTGTCCATACCCGAGTAGTATTGAATGCCCTCTTCTTCGTTGGTATTTCCCGACATCCACACCAGACTTCTGTGTCTGTTCGTACTGCTACAACAAAGATATCCGCGGGACTGTCTTCGACTCTCAGTTCGATTCATTGATCAGTCCTGATAATAAGAAAAGGTGGTGCCATTTTGGAGCGCCGCGTGCTCAGACGTTATGGCCAAGGACGTTGAAGTTGAATGATTTTGAACCTTTCAATGTCTATATGGGTCATCGAGCTTCCATCCAGAACTGTCATGGATCAGATGGTATTAAAGGTACTGCAAAAGTCAAGTGGTTCGCTCCAACCGGTGGGGAGATCGAGGGTTTCGTGAGCTGCGAATCCTGCTACGAGGACGTCATCCTGGCAAGTAGCTTTTCGAATCGATTCAAGCCCTATGACATTGCTCAGCCTGATGATATTGTATTTGCCTGCGATATTGCCGTCAAGTATGTTGCTCGAGCGTTGAAGGAATATTCAAGAACGAACGATTGGACTGCCTTTATCAGTGCCGCCACCCGTCGGTTGAAGATCTCCAACTGCAGCCAATACCAGCAAGTTCCAAGTGCCTCGAGGTCATGGTACCACCCGAAGTGGTATTTGCAAAACTTCACCTCTTGTGAGGCTTGCTACCTTGATTTTTTTGCAATCACACCAATGGAATCACGTCTTGTTCCATGTCCCAACCATATCATACAGAAAGAAGAAAAGCGCACCTGTACCATGGGCTATCTTCCAATGAGGGTAGCAGCGGAAATTGCTCTTGAAAGGAACAATTACAGACTCTTTTACGAAAATGCCCGGATTTTCATAGAAAGCCCGCCCTGTACAGAAGACGGAATCACAGAAGGAAAGTGGTATACTCTAAAGAATGGCTTCGACAACTTCGATCTGTGCCTCAGCTGCTATAGCTCCCTCATCGAAACCATTGGGTTTGGATCTTACTTCAAAAAAACCACATACCCCGCTGGCACAATACGATGCTGCGACTTCTGGCCCTCGCGGCCCAAATGGGCAAAGTGGATGCAGAAGCTGAACCAGGCGATATACATGAACGACTTCACCATCCTAGAGGAGTTCATCGTCATCAACGCCAACATCCCTCCCTGCCCGAAATCCGAACCTACCGCAAACCTACTCTGGTACGGTACCAAAGACTTCTTAATCTGCCAACAATGCTACGAGGACGCTGTTAGAGGTACAAAATTAGCCTCGCGCCTCACGTACCAGACCCCTACGCCCGCAGACTCTCCACGGCGCTGCTCGCTGTATTCGCAGCGTATGCGCGGCCTCTGGATCGGTGCTTGCGAGCAGGATGACCTCGATGTGTTTACCGCCGCTGTGGTCCAGAGGGATGAGATCTATCTGCAAACTGTCTTACCAATTAAGGATATACTGAGGCGGGCAAACCTTGCACTTGTGCGCCAACAGTATCTGAATGCACAGTCGAACTTCTATAACTACATGAATGGAGCAACTTCGACTGTGAACAGTATCAATTATACTGGAATCCCTCAGACAACGTACACGTATGGCGCCGCGGACGTCGGTTATGGGTTTGCAACGCAATTCGGCGTGGATGGTGCCAGACTTGGGAATGAGGCGCGTGCTGTTGGTATGTCGGCTATGTCGGAGACTGCAAAGGTCGAGCTGCTGGAGAAGATATGGAGAGAGGTGGAATAGGGGAGAGTTCTCCTTTTGCATCCTGTGTATTGTATTGTTTGATTATTAGAATGTTACTCTGAATGTATCCACAATTCATGTTGCGGGATCCGGGCCACCGGGAAAGCTAGTATACCTTGCAAGGCTGAGATACTGTAGAGTTATCAAGCGGCAAATATTGAAAACCTCTCGCACTCCATCAAACTCTAGTCGAATAAGACACAACAATGTGTATGTTACAGCATATCAACCTATGAAGCAATTAAATAGAATCTTTTCTTCGACAGCATGTTTTATATGTGATTCTCAAATGTTTTGTTCGCTTATCGCTTAAATCCCTGAAAATGCTTTCTACAGCCAGATCTTCGGCTCATCAACAAGGGCCACTCACCCCGCATCAGCCTATCCTTTGAGCCACCAGCAAAATTCGCAATCCACTACTCGTATTCGAGGAAGCTATTTAAAGCCTGGATTACTATTAATATTAGTACAAGTGGGCCTATTACTTTGATAAGCTAATTCCAGCCCATCCATATCTTCTTCAACAATTGACTTTCATGATGGTCCATTCCTCCATTTCACGACCCTCTTTCCAAAAGCTGGGGGAACCATTTCCTTCGCCCCCTATCCCGCCACGAGATGCGAGCAACATTCCTCCAAGCGAAGCGACCTCAGATCATCCTCCTTGCGAAAGCCACATTAGTTTTATCCGTATTGGCATCAATTCCCTTCCTAACCTCAAGCTCCACAAGAACATGGACGTCTCCAAACCACAACATATTCACCACCCCCACAACCCAACAAACAGTCGGAGAATCCAATATTCCCACCCTTAACAACAATAATGTTGCAGCCATAATCGAAGATCGACCCCTAAGCAACCTCGCCCCTCTCCTCCTCCACTTCTCCTCAGTCCTCGGCCCCTCCTGGCCCATCATCCTCTTCACGAACCCCACCACGAACCCCCTCCTAGACGCATCAGCGCCCTTAAAGCGCGCCATCGCCGAAGGCCGCATCACCATCCGCGCCCTACCCGACAACACGCGCTTCGAGAACCACGCCGCAGTCTCAGCGCTCCTGACGACGCCATGGTTCTGGAAGGAGCTGGCGCCCGCAGGCCATGTGCTCTTATTTCAAGCCGATAGCATCCTCTGCGCGAATTCCCAAACGCAGATGGATTCCTTCCTGGAATATGATTTCGTCGGCGCGCCCATCGAGGTACCGCTTGAGGGGAATGCTGGACATGGGGAAGGGTATAATGGTGGGTTGTCGTTGCGGAATCGAACGATGGTTTTGGATATTGTTGAGAAGTATAGTTGGCAGGGAGAGAAGGATCGAGGAGAGATTGTGCAGGATGCGTGTGTGACGAAAGCGCCGTGTTTGAAATTCGAGGATCAGTGGTTCTTCTCCAAGATGAAAGCTATGGGTGCGAGTCTGCCTAGTAAGGAGGTTGCGGCTACCTTTGCTGTGGAGACGGTTTGGTATGATACGCCGTTGGGTTATCATCAGGTCGAGAGGTGGAATGCGGATAAGATGGATAGGGTGGCGGCGTGGTGTCCCGAATATAAACTTGCGACTACGGAGGGGATCGTATGGCATGGGCCGAAGGAGGGATCATGATATTCTATATATTCTGTATATTATGTGTTTATAGTACTTGTAAGTCTAGCCTTGTATATGAAGCTTACTCTTGAGAGAGAGCATAGGGATTTGATTTACTATTGTCCATCGTATATATTGTATCCACATGCTGCTTTGACTAATTCAACCTAGTTGCTAGCCATCTCGTAATCCCCTCTATTCTTCTTTGGCTCCATTGAAAGCAGCTTTGGACAATGTATCCCCTTTTTGGAAGTTCAATTTTCTCTTCCCCAAAATGTTACTCGTATGTCGCTTTTTACACCTCATTGCTCGGGTACTTGAAGTCTGGCGTCCCCTCAAAATCCTCTTTGATCGCCCGTACACTTACAAACCGACTCAATACATTAACAGATCCGACCTTATCATTCGTCCCGCTCCCTCTCATCCCGCCAAATGGCTGCTGACCAACAACACTGCCCGAGCTCTTATTATTGATATAGAAATTCCCGGCCGAATGTCTCAGCCCCTTTTCGGCAAAAGCAATTGCATCAACGTCTCTGGCGAACACACTACCAGTTAATGCATACCGAGTAGTAGTGTCGATGAGCGCTGGGATCTTCTCCCATTCCGCATCTGGGTACACGTAGATTGCGAATAGAGGACCGAACAATTCTTTCTTCATGATTTCGTGCTGGGGATCGGAGGTTTGGTAGATAGTTGGATGAACAAAGTAACCAACATCCTTCTCAGTTGTGCCCCCAGCCAGCAGTGTCAGCTTGGGGTCATCCTTGGCTGCTTCGATGAATCCAGAAAGTCGGTTGAATGCTTCCTCGTGGATGACTGGATTTACAAAATTATCGAACTGCTCGGGGGATCCGACCTTTATATCTGCTGTCTTTCCGAGTAAGTCTTTTTTGAATTCGGGCCAGATGGATTCTGCGATATAAACGCGAGACGGAGCTGAGCACTTTTGGCCTTGATATTCAAAAGCACCACGGATAGTGCTGTTTACAGCATTATTGATATCAGCACTCCTGTGAACCAGGTGAAAGTTTTTCCCCCCAGTTTCACCGACGACTCTGGGATAGTTCAAGTATCGGTCCTCGCCAGTTGCAATACCAATTTTTGCGATAAGCGATTTGAACACTGATGTCGAGCCCGTGAAGTTGAGAGCTGCGAAATCAGGACTAGCGAGCACCGCGCTGGTGACTTCTTCGGCATCTCCGGGGACGAATTGAACGACGTCTTTGGGTAATCCTGCCTCGAGGAGGACTTTATGGAGGAGCCATGAGCTGTGGAGAGCAGACAAAGATGGCTTCCAGATTACAACGTTCCCCATCAAGAGAGGGCCATAAGCAAGTGTGGCGGCTAGAGCAGTAAAGTTGAACGGAGAGATAGAGTACACAAATCCTTCCAGGGGGCGGTATTCCAGACGATTCCACTTTGTGAGGATTAGCACCCATACTCAACACGTGTATGGATCGATCTCATCCTACCATTCCAGCTGGATTGATGGCCGGCTGCTGTTTGAATAGTTCCATCGCACACTGGACATTAAATCTTGATCAATATTAGCCCTGGATGCCCCGTCACCAAGTATTTGACCACTAACCTCAAAAGATCACAAGTCTCAGCAGCAATATCAATTTCTGCTTGCCATACATTCTTCCCCTGACCAAGCATTGAAGCCGCCATCAACTCATATCTATACTTAGTACTGACCAACTCTGCAGCTCGCAGAAAAATTGCAGCTCGCTGCTCAAACGGCATGTTTTCCCAGGCAGATTTGGCTGCCAGTGCAGACGAGATCGCAGCTTTGACATCGGCAGCTGAGGCCGGTGTCCAGTTCGCAACTACTTCGGCATGCTTGCTTGGATTGATCTGTGTCAATGTCGAAGATTTCTTGATCTAGAATGTTTAACAGGCATGAGAAAGAGGAGGACAAAGAGGGATGCACACTTGCTTTGATCCTATTTCTAGAGGTATTTGAACGGGAAGGCTCGATTTGAGATCTTGCAGAGCTTTTGTGATGCCAACTCGCTCTGAAGATCCTTTTGCATATGTTGGCTGTAGACAGTAGACTTGGTTAATGATAGCTCCAGGTGCCGCGTGTATGTGAGGAGGACGGTCACTTACAGAGGGTTCATTCGTGAAGTGTGGTTTAGAGTATAGGGATAAACATGCATGACGAACTCTATTAGATATTTGAGAGAAGACTACTCTCCTTCCTGAACCAAGTGGTTGAGGGCTATTGATGAGTCGCCTTATTGGCTGCATTTTTGCAATCAAAATGAATACTCGTTAAAATAGAAAGTAGAAAAGGAAAATGAATGAGAAAAAAGGACTGAATATTAGGATGAAATATCTTACATACTAACGATACTGTATGGTAGGATCTTACTACCCCACACTTTTCTGGTCTCGATTGATACGTACAGCAATTTGTTCGCTTCGACCAGCCGCTGCAAGAGCAAGAGCGGGATTAGAAGCCGAGATGGATTTCTACCCCACCTTCGCTAGCTTTTGCTAGGGTAAAACGAGGTCGCGTAAACATTATCTGAATGTAATAAATAATACGACGGCTCCCCTTTGAAAGTCATGCTGAGCTGTAAACAGTAGTGTGTAATCGGGCCAAGTACATTCGCGATCCCGTGACTTTACTGTAAAGGGGGAAGAAGCCAGCCGTGACATGACAAGGAATGATACCCTTACAGGCGGTGCACGGTGAACTCATAGGGCTGGAAGTTTGGGGTACTGGCGCTAGAAACAGGCGAAGAGTATACTTTATTCGTTGCCATTGTCGCGGTGCGTTTCGCTTCATCACAATTTAGATCAGCCTGATCTGGAAAGTCTATCTATCTTAAGACTCTGATCTGAAGTTGCAGGAGCTTCTTATAAGAATGTGCATGATTCTTCCAACGAGTGATCGGGTTTGCACTATATATATATTGCTTAGTCTCTAAAAAGGATGTAGGTACGTAAACGCTGGCGAGCAAGAAATGGGTGGTATAAGGCAGGGATTTTTGGAGGAAAAGCAAGAAAAAGAAAAGCCTTGAAACGGTCGGGATTGTACATATGCAAGTAAAGACCAGCCCAGTTGACTCCTACGGTTCAATGTCCATATATGCCCCACAGCTGAAGATGCCACCATTCTCATCATTTTGATGCCTCTCTTGGTAAATGAGAAGGACTGGCGGCCGAGTAGTATTCCATAGGCGTATACATTTCCACAGGCGGCTGTCCCAACTCAACTGCCTGTCGATATCCTTCCATCTCAGCTGGAACGGACCATCCATACAATTCCTCTCCTTTTGGCGGCGGCTTAGGCCTTGAAACAAGGGCATTATCCCGATTATATCTCGTATCCTTTGTAGAACTTTGGCTAGGCGGCTTTTCACCGCATCTTGGACGTGCTTGTAGTTTCTGGCGATGACGACGGAAGAGGAATACGAGAAGGGCGAGGATGAGGGCAGCACCTGCTACGGCTCCAATAGATGCTCCAACTTTGGCGCCGGTCGAGGTTCCACTCAAATCATGTTTCGCAGTACCGTTCTGGGAAATAGCATTTGATCGAAAGAGGACTGCTGTTTGTTCGTTGGTCGGATTGATGGCAAACGTCATGCCCTTTCCACATTCGCCTGTCTGTTTAGAGTAAAACCCTGATTCTACTGTCAGCAAACATTAAGATTCCATCGTTCCAACATTCCAAGGAGCTAGCTTACACTGCGATTCGTTCTTTGAGACGCTGAAGGAATAATTTGGAGTTGGTACAATCGCATTGTTGGTATTTGCTATGTATCCAGAATCGAGTCCATGGGCAAGTTTTGCGCAAGGATGATCAAAAGTTGATTCGGTAGCAGAATGATTCCCAGAAGTGAAATGAAAGAGCACAATATCTCCGACTTGTGTGGTTATGGAATCTGGCGTGAAAGCCGGATCAGTCCCTGCCAACACCTGTGCAATGTGAGAGAGTGCCCAAAAGAGTCTGTTCAATGACCACTCACCGTGTGTGTAACACTTCCAGGCGAGGTTGCTGTGCTACTCCCACCTGACGGGATGCTCTGAACCTCGGCAACTCCAAAGGCGAAGCCTTCCAATGGATATGCGTACGCTTGAGCATTGGTGACTGTTGCTGTAAAAAGACTCGTTGCCGTAACGCTCACGGATCCATATGCAGTCACGCGTACGGGAGTTGCCATTTCGATGTTGCTGTAGCATGTTCCTCCAAATGCTGGGCGATCTGAAAATGGTGTACTTGTTGGCTGTGCCAATGAATACTCACTGCGATTGTTTAGACCTGGATGCTTGACTAACGAACGCTCACCTAGGACAGCAGGCAATGTAGTTCGACGTGTAAGGTCCAACAGCAGAGTAGTGCTGTGGGCACACAAGAGGACGGAAAGCCGGTTGAGTAACACTTCCTGCTGACAACAAATAACTTGTCATAAATTGACTTGGATAACAATCGGTCACCGTTGTACCCGGAACTGGAACTGGAGCATTCATCCAAATCTATTTGACCAATTAGAAGAGATGTTCTCTATGTTATCTTGGGAGCCTGTATTTGGCACTGTTTGGCTTCCATCGCCTCTTTGGACAGATGCTTGGAGCAACGCGGCTTTCACTGACCTGAAATTCTCGATTTGCCAACATAGTCAGTCTGTTCTCGGTACATGATGTTGCTTGTGGGATAAAAGTTGTCGACAAAGCTGGTGTGGTTGTAGCCTTATTGACATTGCCAGAAGCTGTTCTACTTGCAGTCGTGGAAGACATGGTTGAAGTGGAAACCAAAGAGGGATGAGACGACAGGAATATTGGATGTGAATGATGAGAGTATTTCACATATCGATTTCAGCTGGGCGAGGCTCAATCAATATTCAATATACTGTCCAGCTGGGCTATGTTCATCGATCGGTGCCGGTACATGGTGCAAAAGGATCGACATAGAAATGGGGGCAGATCCCCTACATCCTGACAATTGCGCACCAGCTTGCTTGTCCCGTCTTGCTTGCCTTGCTTATCTTATATTCCCAGTTAGGTTGCAGCGCAGCAGTGTACTCGCCACCTCCAGTGCCACCTCGCCCTCGCCTATAGAAGACTTGGCTGACCTCTGTCCCATATTTCTGCCGGAAGTGGAGCCTTTGTTCTAGCGGTTGGCAGGGCTTCTCGGGTCGGGGCGAGCCTACTTCGTAATCTAGTGCACACAATCACTCACGGCGCTGGCGCTTCCTTGAGCTTTCCTCTTCCCAAGCACACGGATGTGTCCCTCCAGAAAGTACAATGATATGCAGAATTTGAGACTTAGCTGACTAAATCATGATTTAATTCTCCGATTTGTAGTGCCAAGTGCTGGAATTACCATTATAACACCTGCAGATATATGCGCGATAGATAGATAATAGACTCCTGCTTCCACCACCCGCAGTCGGAATTTTTAACTTCCAGAAGGGTACGCTGAGACTCAAGAGAGGAACTTTGGCGTAAGACTGAATGCGTATATATAGTTACGCATACTGCTTATTGAGGACAGGTTATGGAATAACTCGTAAAATTGAGGTTTAGCCAAAAGGCTGCCGGACAGCGCCTTGCGCCAACTTTATGAGATAAGATCGAGCAACTTCAGAATTTTCTCAACGCTGGTGGCACTTTGGTAGAGATAGAGGGTTATACCCCCGGCTCAATGCATAACTATCATCTTGATATTATCTCTCTTCAAAGCAGGCAGAATACATAACTGGGGTGCGTCGGCTTGAGTGATCCTTAATTTGGAAAGGTCAAGGCTGTGGCCGACGGCGGCTACATGTAGTCAGCTGCATAAAGTATTTTGGGACACAAGTTTTGAACGCATCGTAAATCAAGTGGCCGCATTGATATTTGCTTGCAGGTACAGATTGTTGCCTCTCAGAATAGAATATATGCCGAGAGGCTGTTTTGTTTGCAGATCATAGGGAAGAGATAGTGAGATAGGTGAAATAAAAAACCACGCCTCCTACAGTAATCTTGGCCAGTGTTATCACGTGGCATATCATCCCACTTTACCAACGTGATATACCACGCTGGTGGCTTGTGTACACCTCAGTAATTGCGATACGCAATATATAGGATAATGTCCTCTCCGATTAGGAAAAAGAAGAAGACTTTGAATGCGTAAGGACAGTCCTACCCTTATTTCCCATCATTTTGCTGACTCGGATTAGTTGCCAACGATGCCGTGCCCGCAAAATCAAGTGTAGCGGACAGCATCCATGCCAGCACTGCATGTCTCGAAGAAGGGAATGCATTTTCGATGAAAGAGCAAAGAAAATTGTTGTCACAGAAGAGTCGGTCTCCATCAGTCTTTCACGATCTGCTTCTAAGAACTATAGTTATCTTCTTGAACTCCAAAATCGTGCTTCGGTAGCCAGAGATCACTTCATGCCTCAGCAGTCTTCGCCATTGAGATTTGACGAAGGCCATGAGATTGTCACGGCTGAGTATACAGGTCACCGCCCAAGCTGGTCGAGCATTGGCTCCGTGTTACCACCAGCCGGGCGAGCTGGAAGCCTCCCACGCGAGGACGCAGGTGTATCTGGAGTTCCAATTGGAGACACTCGACCAGCAGATGTCAACCATAATTTCCAGACCCGAATCGATAATTTGGTGTGTGTTTTCCAGATGATGTTATTCGCTGTATTGATTTCGAATGCCAGGGTCAATGCGAAGGGGCGAATACTGGTCACAACTCACCTGATGCGATAGGGGATGAATATAGTGAGTGATGATTGATATGTGACTTCACGATGTGGCTTCCTAATCTCTACGTTAGGACGTCTAGGCCATAGTTCCTCTTGGTCTTTCAGTCGTCGAATTAGAAGCTTCATAAACGATCATATATCCGGACCGGGACTCCACGATATTATTCCAATCCCCGACGGAGCCTATGGCATACCCTTTCAACAACCAATACTCGATCTCTCTGACATTGATCTCCCCCCCGAAGATTATGCAGAGTATCTCACCAATACGCTGTCTTTCACATTAGCTCCTCTGTACTACTTGTTTGATAAAGATGCATTCATTACAAAACTACAACAGTTCTATGCTGATGAGAATGCGAGGGTTACTCACAGAACTGGGCTTTGGCATATTCAGATGTTGCTAGTCTTTGCATTTGGTAAATCCATACTGGCTCGTGAAGCTGGCCAAGATGGTCCAACGGGTTCTGCATATTTTGCTCGAGCAGTGGAAGCATTGCCTGACCCCCACCGCCTACGCCAAGATCCGATCTTGTCCATCGAAATCCTTTGCATGCTTGCATTGTTCACTCAGGCTATGGATATGAGACGAGCTGCTTATGATTATGTGCGTAGTCTCATGTCGCCGTCCGCATTACACTAACATATTTCTAGGTCGGGCAAGCGCTGCGCATCGCCTTGACCCAAGGGCTGAATCGAAGATTTGACGCATCACGAATCACCAGACAAGAGTTCGATCACCGATCAAGGCTCTGGTGGACAGTATATGTCATCGAACGTAAATTGTCCAGTCTTGTGGGGGTTCCTCCATCGGTGCATGACGAGGACATCGCTCTACCCATGCCACGGATTGATCCTGAAGACAAAATAAATCCAACAATGGCATTCCACGTAGATTTATGTTCTCAATTGGGCCAGACTCTGAACGGTATTTGCTGTCCCAGAATGTTTGCTTTAACAGCCCTAACGATGTCTCTAGTCGTGTATGGCCTCGGGTACCAGCGCCAGCTCGGAGCAAAATTCATCGCAGCCATTCAGTCTATCTTGCGCAGACTTGCAGAGACCTCAATAATGCTTAATACAAGTATGCGGATTGAACTTCACAGACCGACTAATACAATATCGCGGGTAGCAGCAAGTCTACATTTGCTTCACCATCAGGTAAGATCTTTTTAAGTATAAGAAATAAATTCGGAGCAATCTAGTCATCTAACCAGACTAGTGCACTATTCTCACGATCCGGCCCGTCCTCTTCTTCCTCTTAGAAACGAGACTTGCGAGCGGTAGTTCGCCGTCAAAGCTATCTGATGCAGTCATAGGTCTGCTGAGAGTATGCGTTGAGTCGG
Organism: Ploettnerulaceae sp. D365; assembly: GCA_003988805.1. Taxonomy (NCBI): domain Eukaryota; kingdom Fungi; phylum Ascomycota; class Leotiomycetes; order Helotiales; family Ploettnerulaceae; species Ploettnerulaceae sp. D365. The sequence continues at coordinate 211,910 of QYAL01000055.1, forward strand.
CCCTACAAGTCCTCAAAACTGTTGAAGCCTTACGGGCGCATAATTTAGTTGGTGAGTATTATCACTTCCCTACTCGGGAGGACGACCTTGACTTTAAGTAGACCTGTTTCTTCCCTTCGATCTCGATTCGATGTTCGCCAGTGCTTTTGTGCTTATTTTGGTCGACATCATCACGCCGGCTACAACCGAACAATGGGATCCTACCAAAACCTTTGCGCTGATGGACGAGATGATGTTGCGAGGGATAGTCGTGGCCGGACCATACAAGAAGGATCTCATAGAAATGGACGAGCTTCGTCAACGACTTAAGAGGTCTCAAGTGGCAGCTGTAATCGAACCAAGTCATCCTCCTGATCCACCGCCTGTAATATCAGATCCGAGAATGCCTATACCAAGCCTGCACTTCCCTCCACCGGAACAAGATATGATCTGGTCATGGATGGGAACAGGAGATACCGAGCTTGGCGTACTTCATCCAGATACAATTCAGTCAGCAATCGAGGGATTAAATTTCGATTTCTTGAATGACCCATCCGGTCTCGACATGGATGGTAGTGAGTGGATGTGGGGTACTAATTTTCCCGCCGGCTCGACCACACCAAGTCAGCTCTGATCTGACTGCTACAAAATCTTACAATTGCTACGAGATCAAAGTAGCGTTCAAACAAGTGCAACTATACCTTCAACCTTGCTAAATTGTCAGTAAGGCTGACATCCAATCTCAATATATTCCGAAATTCCCGACATGGGATTATTGCTTGCACAATTTCAACTACCTTCCAACAGTTGGCGACAGCTACGCGCGTGGATGAATCATGGAAACGTCGCATTTGATAGACTGAAATCATTTATATGTGATAGGGGATGCGATTTTAGTCAGTTGTTAAACGAGGCGCTGAAGTAAGCGGAACGAGATCCCGCACTTTTCAAAAACTCATCTCACTTTATTATTGACACACGATATCAGCCATCACTACACCACGTACCCAATTGACACCTATACTTAGGCCGTCTTCGTTTCATAGAAGTCTGGTGAAGAAAATCCAGAAATTCAGGGCCTTCGTAGCGTCCTATATTTCCTCCTTCGCTCTTCTGAGCCGGTCCCAAATCACGTGACACACCATCTCGACAGGATGTCAACACTCTCAACCTCAACCTCAACGACAAGGAATGTTATCTCAAGGAGCGAGAAGTGCGTTCTCGCAAGAGCTCGGTGTCACCATCTTAGGATGATTAGCAAAGCGAATTCACCGAGCCCCTTCGTCCTCAAACCCAAGTATGCCAACTTCAAAAAAGTCGAAGCATCTCGACCCCTTTTTAATCCCTCGCTTCCAATAACCATCACACAATCCCCAAACCCAAGCTGGAAATACGGACAGCCCTCACCATCATTCTCATCCTCCACCTCAGAGCCAGAAGCTACAGCCTCATCCTCATCCTCAGCACCAGAACCCCTCCCTCCCTCAACACATACCGAGATCGACCCATCAACACAATCCGTCCTATCAAATTACCAGCTCCTCATCTCCGCAATCCCACGCCCCATCTCCCTCGTCAGCACAATCGGAACAGATGGCAGGAAAAACCTCGCCCCCTTCTCCTATTTCCAGGTCATCGACCACTCACCTCCAACCTTCATCCTCGGCTTCAGCGCGCGTGCTGCGCGGCTAAAGGATACGCGGCGGAACCTCGTTGAGACGGGGGAGTGCGTGATCAACCTCGTATCCGAGCACATGATCCACGCTGTAAACGCGACCTCGCTCGATGTCCCCTACGGAGTGTCCGAATGGGAACTCTCTGGGTTGACTCCTGCGATGAGCTCGCTTGTGAAGCCGGAGAGGGTGAAGGAGGCTGTGGTGAGTATCGAGGGGAAGTTGTTGGAGATGAATGAGCTGGGTTTTCATGGGAAGAGTGGCGAGGAGGCGGGGGCGCTGGCGATTGTCGAGGGAGTGAGGTTTTGGGTTGAGAGTGAGGCGTTGGGGGAGGGTGGGTCTGAGGTTGAGCTGGAGAAGTTGAGGCCGTTGGTTCAGCTGGGTGGGATTTCGTATGGGAGGGTGAAGGAGACGTTTGAGCTGCCGAGACCTGGGCTGGATTATGAGTTAAAGGATGAGAGTAATGGGCTCAAAAGAATTTTGGAGAATGAGGAGTGAAGCGATAAAATGGCTCCGTGTGTTTGACGCGTTGGAAGTTAAGAGGCTTCTTATATAGAATTAATAGGCATGGATCGGATCAATGTAGTATAAGGATCTACTCCAACTTAAGAACAAAATAAACTTCAACATATTCAATGTTGTGGCTTGTGTAAATTTCCTGCTTTTGTGGAGTTTCCTTCATGAAGCCGTTCACTAGCAGCAGCGACTAAGTTGCGTGATGTTGCTGCACATGAATTAAACGCAATATAAGCGGCATCAAATCTGCGCTCAGTCATATCGAAATAAATTTCTTGTGCTAGACAATCTATCACGAAAGTCCAACGCTGACCTTCATCCTCCTCCATATCTCTCTCCTAAAAGCCACCACCCAGCCCCCCGTCCTCGTAACCGCATCTCCATTCTCCTTGACCCTCCTGAGCAAGAACTGCAAGCACTCCTGCGTGCTTCCCCACGCAAGACACTTGAAAGCTCTCGGCCTCAATCTATCCTCTACATCACTCTTCTCTCCTTTCCCTCCATCCCCCTTCTCACATAGCTGAAGCAGGCTACAGGAAATCTCATCGGCCATCCCCTGTAACTGTCCGTATTCCAGGTGAACAGTAGGCTTTCCGGCTTCGATGAGTGCCTTCTGAATTCCGTAGGCGGACTTGATACTGGCTTCGTTATGACTGGCAAGCATAAGTGCTACATCCGGATACCTCTTCTTCTCGTCCAGACCTGGATATTCCCTCTTCAGTAATCCTCTCACAATCTGGTCGTACGCCTGATGCGTATCCTCAATCGTATCGTGAATCAGTTCTCTCTTCTCGGTAGCAATGTACGCTCCCCTGACAAGCTTTACACCCAATACCCACCCCTCATCTTGCGCGAGCTTGAAATACCTTAATATGTTCTCCGGGGTGGATTTGAGGTAGGCTTGAAACGTGTTGTACATGAAGGCTTTCCCGTCGGAATTGAATTCACGCATAAGCAGAAGCGTCCACTCGTCGATTGTGGGCTGCAGGTCTTGCTGTTCTGCGTCGATCCACATCCGTATCTTGCGTGCTTTGGCAGCAGTACAAATCGAGAGCATTTCTGCCCACATTTTGGGTGGCGGCGGTCTTTTCTTTGCCAATGCCTCCAATGTAGAAGCCCCGGCGCCGGAAAACCTTTTTTATATCAGCCTCTATGCTGCCAATAGGCACAAAAAGTGTGGAAGACTTACTTAACAGCCATAAAATCCCCTTCCCCTATCATATCCATCGTTCTCTCATAGCCGCTCCTCCATGCTTTCACATCACTCTCTTCGTTCCCCTCCACTACCTCATCAGCTGCAAACTCCTTTGCATATCCCAGGATCACGCCTGTAAATCCGACTTTCTTCATTTGCTGGACTGTTTTTTTGACTTGCATCTCGCAATCCCCAGCCACGAAATGGTCATAGATGATCTTGTGGACGGGGATTCCAACAATGGGGTTCTTATCTGGGTTGAAGAATGGAGAGGATGAGTTGGCAACTATAGAGAGGAGAGGCATTGAGAGTTTGAGAAGAAGAGGCGAGGAGAGGATGGTAGTTATGAAGTAGGAGCGAAGGAGGAGCGGCATTGGCATGAGGGAGAGTGGTGGGAGTGCTTTTGAGATTGGTGGCCGGGCTGGTATCTGAATAGGAAGTGAAGTTGCTGAAGTCGTTGCGGAATGAGCTTGAGAGTATGGTTGACATTTTTTATGCGGGATTTTAGATATTGAGAGAATTGCCCTGCTCAAGGGGCTTATCCGAGACAGCTTCATGTTGAAAGTCGAGTGTCGATGAAGTCCTCCAGATGCGAACTATCAAACGAGGTCATGAATAACAGAATCTGATTTGGAAGCAGGTGACTTCCTCTACCAATAAATATATACTATCAATAAAAGCTTGTGTCATGCTAGGAAGGTATACTTCAAATTCCGTTCGTTGTTATATCGACCCCGCACTCTCGTCCAGGTGTCCATGTTACTGTATGTTCGTTTTTTCCTCCTATCAGCACTATAATTTTCTTATCGTGCATATGCACAATACCCATTATCCCGTGGATATATTACGTTAAATCTGCGGCTTCGATTGTGGTTTGTTAGTGATGGCACTATAAGTGGTAGTGCTACGGAAATCGATCCCGAGGTGTCTGGCACCCCACCTTGCAGATTCTGGTTCACAATCAACAAAAAGCCACAACTGTGGCTCAGCTTCTGGACGATGAGAATGCTCCGGTCTCGGGACTCAATCTAGAAGAGGTTATCAGCAACTAAAGAATTGTAGCGGGAGTGCGTATCAGCCTCAAGTTTGTATTTACTTGAGAGTGGGGTAAAGAACAGAAGCTTTTGACACAAAGAGGCCAAAGACGGTGTCAATTTCAAAACTTGCAACACAAACAATTTGCCAATAGAGGATATAAACATACCTCAAGATACGACAGCCTATCTCAGACCCACTTCACTGATTTCGGAGAACCACATCGACTTTCTGGTATGGAGCATTAGCCATAAAGCCGCCACCAAAGCAACTTTCTTCCTGCTTAAAGTTTAAGCTTCTTTGACGTCTTAAGCTCTTAACTATATAGCCATGGGGTCAATAACGTCTGCCGCAAATGGGACCTCCGGAAGTGAATCCACACAAGCATCCGGAACATTTGGAGCAGGCATCGGGATCAAGCCCCTACCACCCGCTGCTCACAGCTCGATCCCATTGCCCATAGTAGCCATCCTCTCTTTCGGTGAGATGGGAATGGGCGTTGCAGCCCTACTAAAGCTCTACTCTTATCCCGTCATTACGAATCTTGATGGTAGAAGTATGAATACCAAGGCGCGGGCCACCACAATTGGTGTGCAAGATGTGGAGTTTGGGAAGCTGGTTGAACAAGCTGATATCTTGCTATCAATACTGCCACCAGCAGAGGCATTACCTTTGGCGGAAAAAGTGGCAAATGTCATGAGCGAGCTGAAATCATCGTCTGGTACAAAGCTGGTGTATATGGACTTGAATGCTATCTCGCCCTCATCGGCGAGAGCGATTGCAGAGCTGTTCCATGCAGTGGACGTAGCTTTTGTAGACGGGGGTATCATCGGCTTCCCACCGCGCGAGCTCCCCGACGGGAATTGGTTTCGACCTGCCCTCACGGTATCTGGACCAGTCATCTCTGAGCCATGGTTTGCGCATCTCGCATCGTTGCTGAACTTTAAACATATCAGTCCAGACATCGGCGCCGCAAGTGGTTTGAAAATGTGCTTTGGCTCCATTTACAAAGGTCAAGCGGCAATAGCAACACAGGCCTACACGACAGCGAAGAACCTTGGTGTGCTAGACGACTTGAGGGGACATCTCCGGGAATACTTTCCTGCAACGGCGCCGATAATTGAGAACAGCATCTTGGGAGAACAGAGGAAAGCGTACAGATGGATCCGAGAAATGCAAGAGATTGAAGAAACGTTTGCGATCGATGGAGGCTGGGAGAGAGATTTGTTTAGGGGTGTTGCGAGCGTTTTTCGTGTTGTAGCTGAACAGACAACTCTAGAGAAGGAGACGAAAGATGATGTCGAGGAAGTTGTAGATAAAGTCTGCTTGGCTGTGAGGAGAAGGAGTTTCTAGATCTTATACATTAGAATATCCTAGAATATAGAGACTTAGACCTGTCCAGGTGTAGAGAGTTTTGCGCGCCTCGCTGCAATCACTAGTGGACCGTCGCTTTATTGCTTTTCGGACTTCAGTAACAGACATCCACCACAAACTATTGCGTGCGCATACTGTAATGAGCCTGACCAACTCACTCTATATTGGGCAAACAGACACTATCACAGAGCTCATATCTATCCACCATCTCTTGGGCGGTTTAATCACCTCGGTCTTCACAGTGCACACTGGCGCACAAGGCCCATGATTCGCTGACACGTGGTATTTCCTTTATTTATTCCATCGATTAAAAATCGCAGAAAGGTTCTCGCAAGACTGAAATTTTGATTTCAAAGCAAAAAAGAAAATGTTTACTGGTGCCTAGTTTGTACAGTAAGTAGAAATGTGGCGTGGTACGACGGAGTTATGCGAGGTATCTGCGTGTTGAGAAAAAGCCCGCGGACATCGTGGTAAGTCCATGAGTTGTACAGGGCAAGGGGCTGGAAGAATTTTGCTATAAAGGATCGAGAGCATTTCATGGTAGAAGAAATTCAAGATATATGTTCATACATAGTTCACAACCCGACCATATTTTGAAAAAATTCGAGCTCTCTGCTTGAATACAATATGTCAGACTCGCCTTCAAATATCGTCCTCATCACAGGTGCAAACCAAGGTATGGCTCTCTCTCACTCTCTGTTGCACAGCTAGTTCGACGTATGAGACCAAAGCTGGGTGGGCAGTCGAATTTTAGAATAAACACCAAATGCCCGGAATAACTTTTAACTCTGCTGCTACCTTCAACCGTTAATAACTCGTCGGAGCTACTGGTACTGATTTTAAGATAGGAATCGGCCTTGAGACGGTAAAGAAACTAGCCAAAGAGAATCCAGGCTATCATGTATTGATGGGTAGTCGTGATGCAGCAAAAGGCGAAGCTGCTGCTGCGAGACTCAAGGCTGAAAACCTTGACGTTGAAGCAATTACCATCGATGTCGACAGCGACGAGTGTACGTTGTCTTCTCTCCACACTGCTATGCGGCCGTAGTCTACGACTCTTTTTGCTTCCACAAATGATATAGATGGCTTTGCCAATCTCGGTATGGTAAATGCTGACTTGGTGGCTAGCCATCACTGCCGCGGCCTCACTGGTCGCATCTAAATTCGGTCGTCTGGACGTCCTCATCAATAACGCCGGCATCTTCAATGATCACGAGTTCGTTGAAGGCAAGACTTCAATCCGAGATGTGATGTATAAGGGCTATAATACAAACGTGTTTGGCGCTATGCAGGCGTTTGAAACTTTCAAGCCATTGCTGCAGAAGAGTGACAATCCTCGTGTTGTCTTCCTGTCCAGCTCCTTGGGCTGTTTTGGTACAGATTTCGGAATGGGAATGTTTCCAATCTATCGGAGTACAAAAACGGCTCTTAATATGGTGGTCCGACACTATGCCGAAATCTACAAGGAAAAGGGATGGAAGATCAACCTTTGCTGTCCCGGGTTTGTAGCCACAAATTTAACCAATCATGCGCCCGGTACTGGGCCAGTTGAAGAAGGCGCTATCAATCCTGTTAGATTAGCTACTTTGGAGAAAGATGGGGAGACAGGAACCTTTAGCAACAAGGAGGGACCCCTTCCTTGGTGAAGAATGGGGTCGGTGAGATTTGGGAGTATGAAAAGGAGGTAGCCGCGGTGATTGTTGATTGATATATCGCAGAATATCGTCGAATATCGTCGAAGTCACTTCTTATGGACGATTTTCTTTTTCATGTCTGATCGACTTCCATTGTATGCAAAACTTGTTTGGTGTTCTGAACGATGAGAAGCGAATACTTTGTCAAAGCTTCCATACCTTCCATGTCTCGAGGCGCATTTGACCAAGTATACCACCAAGTTGCCCTTGGCCCTCCTTTCCACCCTCCCATATTTTCGGGCCAGCGATATAATTTATAAACCCTTCAGGCCCAGACACAAAAAGCAGATTCGAGTCAGTTCGCATGATAGACCGCACGTCATCGACTTGAGGGTCTTGTTGTTTCATCAGAGATCCCTTTCTATTCTGCTGTTCCGAAAACGAGAATTGCTGCTGACGATCTCGCAGAGAATGAGGCACCTCCTCACTTGCAACAAACTGACTGCCTAGTGCTCCAGCCTTCACACCAGTCACAGGTTTCGTCAGGCTCGATAACCTTTTCTGGTCCAAAAATGACCCTTCTTCGTCTACAAGATAATCAACTGATAATTGCCCGGGGAATGTCTGTTGCAAATTCTCAAGCTCTTGAACAATGCGTCCTGGTCTATGCCCTTCCCAAGCATTTGGGTTTCTGCCATCGGCTCCGCCTTCGCAATCTACCCTCTTTCGACTGGCCCAAACAATGTGGATCCTTGGTTTTTCTGCTCGTAGATGTGTTCTTTGTAATAGGGTATATGCCACCTGCAATGCAGGTGCGATGCCAGTTCCTCCAGCTAGAAACAAAACGTCCTTCACATCTATCGGCAGCTCAAATTCCTCATGTGGTCCTCGCAGATGAACTTCTGCTCCTATTCTCAAAGTGTGCAGATATCCCGAGACCTCGCCCTTATGTTCCTTTCTTATCAAGAACCGTAGATCCCCTTCCGGGTCACCTTTGTTTGGCGGCAAAGGCGTATACGAGCGAGCAATTTGCAGCTCGGGCTGCTTGACCTCCACAGACCATGTCCCTTGCTCCCAGCATCCTCCATATGGGTCTGCCAACAGTTTCCGAGGTCGATTGACGAGTGTTCGCGGTCGCAATGTGAGGATTATGCTTGTCGGGGAGACTTCTTCTCTATTAATAATCGTGAAGGATGTGAAGCGCGGTGCGTCGAAGATCTTCTTTACACCTTTAGAGTTTGGGTCTGCAAAAGATAGAAAAGCCGATGCAAGAACTGCGGTGATTGCTAATGTCGATACAATGCGGAGCTTTATATTTGGCTTACGCTTTGGTTTCTGTGCTCTTACTTCCAATGCGAGAGGTATTTTTCGGTCCAGCGAGTTACTTTGTACAGGAGTAGTTGAGAACTGCTTTTGACATTGAGTATGGCATCTTGTACGTGGAAATAGTATGCGCGACTTATTTTGTGATACAATTGATAGGAGAGAGCGCCAGCGTGCCTCAGTGAGTGGTGGAGTTCTCATGTTGTTGCTATGATGTTTTCCCAAAGTCGATGTTAAGTCGATGATCCGTACCGAGGTGTGACTTAAGTAAAGGCGGTGGGTAGTATTTAGAGCGTCGCTATCTACGCACCTTCTCGTAAACATCATTACGAAGTCCTGTAACCTCATTTAATAGTGGGACGGGGTCTCATTCATGAAAGAAGCTCCATGCTTCCAAATTGCTTTCCATGTACCATTGATCTCGTCCTGTTACGCGCAGTTTGCAGCTCTTTCTGATGTAGATAACAATGCATAATTCTCCTCATATCACGCGGTCATACATTAATGCCGCTCGTAGATATCAAATCCTCTAATTTTTACTGATACGCGAGATATGTTGTATCAGATAGCCCGACTCATCTTTTTTTAATATCGAAAGCTTCGAAACTGTTTGGCTCGCAGGTTGAGACTATTGAGCGATTCTGGATGGTGATTACTAGGTGTGGAGAAGAGAGAAGTCGTTCGTTCAAGTCGATGCGACTTTGATGCTGTCCAGGTTGGAATTTCCGAATGAAGGGTTCCTTAAGTTCATTTTATCCTCGGAAGATCTCAATGGATTAATTTAGTCATTCACCCCAGATCGTCGACAGGAGCTGATTAGCAAATCGAACAAATTACTACATTGAAAACTAGTTATGTACTGTCAAGTATCTGGCTTACGTAATCTCATTATCTATTTTCGGATACTTCTTGTTATATCATAAGCAATTGGTGGTAAGGCTGTCCGTGAGGGGACGGTGGTGTGAGTGGAGATTGGTAGCAGGATGAGTGTTTTCAAGTCTGGCCAAGGAAGTGGTAGATGGTCGACATCGTATACTTGGCGTTCTGTTGATAGTAGTGATGAGGTTGATGGTATGATTTGGTTCGTTGGTGAGCGAGAAGATATAGGAGGAGGTTAGGACAGCTGAAGAAGTTGGTGATAAGAGTTGAGCTCGATTTTTTGTGTCGCGAAAGATGCTATGTGAGTTGGTGAAAGCTGTAACTGGACTCTTTCTTGTGCTTTGAAAAGGAAAGATGAGTACGGATTGATCAGCAGTGAACATACCTAGAGCTATTTTGTTCGTGTAGAATAGGCGGCTCATAAGTTGAGACTGTGCTTGATAGTGCTATTGCCTTGCAGCTGGCTGAATTCGATAATAATAAAAGTTCGGTCGCTTGTGGGGAAGTGGAATTACGAAGCGGGAGGACAATAGTAATATAGGAAACAATAGCTGGAAATAAACACTTAGTATCTCGAGCAGAAAGAATCACAATTGATGTCTCATAAATGATTTGAAGTACGTTAGACGGAAAGGAAAGCCCATATACCTTCCATATTGTCATCGTGGAGATAAAAGGGAACATCTCGCTTAAGCCCCTTTTAGCACATTTCATCGGCATCGCTAACGAGAACCACAATGCGAAGTCGACCATCGTTGAATTTTAAGTTCTGTCTTTAAGAAATCCCCAATTTGTTGAAGTGCTCTACTAAAAGGCTAGCGATCGAGGTCAATAAATGTTTGAACTTTGACATTTCCAGAAGCGGGGTACCAGGATAAGTAAATTTCCTGCCAAGGTTAAATTGAGTTTTCCGCAAATCTCCAGAGGGCTGAGAGGAGAATATCCCCAGTGAATAATTCAAGAGCTATAGCTATGAACGAAGACCCTTCTTCTTTGATGAGAATAAACTCTCATCCCAGTTTCAATATTCTCCTCCTTGTCTGCCTCAAAGAACCTGTCTAAAATCCATTTGCGGAGACTTGCATCTACGCGCAAATGCGTCATAGAATGATGTCCAGAGCATCTGTTAGACTCTCTATCAGTTTTACCAATGACTCCTACCAACTTCTTTCTAATTTCTTGCAGGTATAGATACAGGCGCCGCCACTCTAGGTTACCAGGTCTATGTGTATATCAATATATCGTCGACGAACCAAACCTCGCCTTGGAGGAATCTATACATCATTACATTACCAACAGACTACCATTTCATGATACAAACAACCCATCAGCGACTCTCATATTCCCACCACCGGGTTCTCTCTCCAAAATATCCACCCAACAGCCAAAACCGCTTTAATTCCTCCCGCAATCCAAAACACAACACTCAATCCCGCCGTCTTACTAATCCAACCCCCGGCGAGTCCACCTGCAAGCAAAAACACCACACTTGCCGCCCTGCGATCTCTCTTCACATTGTTCCTCTCTAGAACCTTTGGATCGGAAATCAAATCGCAATACACGCTCGTCAACACCGTTGTTGGAATCTCATTCAGTCCCAGCAAGCGAGAAGTTACAATCTGACCCCCACTTTGGAATGCCAGGAAGATCAAGGGGAGCAGTTCTAGAAAGTTGACATGCTCGATATGGCCGGCCGAGTCCGTGACTGCTGGGGGGACGACGTTGGTTTGTACGAGGATGGCGGCAATCAGGATGAAGAGTGATTGAAGGGCGAAGGACGTGGAGAGGTGCAGCCGGTCGAGGGGCTTGAAGAGCGTGGAAAAGAATTTACAGCCGAGATTGAAAGCAACGATGGACATAAAGGACTTGGCCCAGCCAGGGTGACCGACTGGCAGATTCGCTGCTCCGAGGGCCAAGAAAATTGTATTTCCTTTTGCGCGTCAGACGAAATTACTACGAATGCAAGTATAAAATATGGGCGAACTCACCAGTTTGCATGCTGACGAAACAACTCCAAGCATTGTATGAACTACTATCGCAAAGACCAGATACCAGACAGCATAGTATCATGGGGATATCAGAATGGTTCTTCGAAACTTTCGTAGTTAAGTATTCTGAATATCCCTTGACTTTCGGACCAGAAATGGGGCGCGGTAGTGAGCTGAGCGATGGCCTCTTGCTTGTCTCCTTGCTAGTTTCAGCATCGGAAACTGCCACATGTTGATCCATGATGACGGTGTCAGGGAAAGTTGATGAGATTGATAAAGTTGCAGATGAAAGAGAAGTTATGACTGAGTTTTCAGGGCAGGGTCTGAGCAGGGGTCGCAGGGTGCGCCCGAGGAAGACCTGCGATAAAAACGAGAGGATCCACAAAAGCTTCCAGCCCTATGCCTCAATCTCCTTGAAGAATTCTAATAATTTAATAAGCTTTGACTGTAGCAAAAGTTGTGGAAGGATTTTATTGGACCTCGTCGCAGAGAAAATCGAAGGCGTTGCAAACGCATTAGATGAGCGATAGCGATACGATGTATCTCGCTTCCGTAGCCGAGATCCTAGAAAAATGGATCTGATCGCAGAAATTGAGGGCTCTCATTCGTATTAATTCTCCGAGGTATATGGCGGCATGGCTAGTGATTATGACGCGACATCGTTAAATTAAATTCATTGGGAATACATTCCGAATAACGAACTAAAAATCGAGAATTTCGTTGAGAAAAAAGGCTTATACTTGAAAATTAAACCAGGTTTCGCATAACTTTAAAGAGAAAATGTGAAAAAGTTAGAGTGTGAGATAAGCCCGAGGAAACTTTTCGGATTGAAGACACTCCTCGCACGAAATGCAAAGTTTGAAATGTCCCTATATGCTGATATGACAACAGTTACGGAAGAAGAGAGAAATGAGACACTTGCTATTGATGAGAGGTGGAAGGAAAAGGCTGGAAAGCGTGTCACCTGATGTAGCTATTCTTCTTGGCAGAAATGGGAAAGTACGGATATCACAAATAGCAGAAAGGCAAGGATAGCACGATCGATAAAATGTGAAGATATGTAAGGGAAGGTACTTTGCTTCCGTTGCCACATACGCTTCCTGTGATACCTTTATCCTTTTAAGTTACCCCAACTTCCAAGACAGTTAGTTATGCCGAAACTTGAAAAGCAAAATGCCAACTGCCAAAATTTGAGTTGAGAGCACTTTTAGATTCCCAAATCATAGAAAAGAATAAATATTGAATTTTTCAACGAGGGGTTTTGAAAGTGGCTACCGCCAAAGATCGGGAGCCTACAGTTCTTCCTCAATATCGAGTACTGGGGAGGTTGATTATAAAAGCCAAAGCTCATAATATCTCGGATCATCATTACAAAGCATTCTTCTTCATGAAATATAGCGGGCAAAAAGTCGTCTCAATAATCTCACAGCGGTAGAAGGTACAGGAAAGGGAGTACTGGAGAGGGTCAGACTCAAATCCACCACAACGATCAGTGACCAGTCATCATAAAAAACTCCAGCAAATCATCCAGATGCTAGAGGTGGCAGCAATTAACCCCCTTCTAACCTATCTCTCAACCAAGTTCTCTAAGGGCTTGGTGATTCTGTTCGAGCTGCAGAGCCTCGTTCTTGCCAAAAGTCAATGATCAATGATTCAACCGGGGCCCTGGATACTGGAATCAGAACGAGCAACAATAAAGCCTACAAACCATCTTATGTGAAGTTATGTCAGCAACCAAATTAATTAGACTTGGGGCCATGTGTATATCCAAATCACGACATGCAACAAAATCCAAGTGAAACTCAATCAATGTGACATATTTGTGGGGAATAGTTAGCTACGCCGTGCTTGGCTAGCTCACCACTCATAGAAAATATGAATTGCGGGGGAAACAGACGAGGCTAAAGGCTGTGTTACTTTCAGGAATCGAAGAATCCATGTGCAAGTAAGCAATAAAACCTCGGAAATATGATTTCGAGGACCGAATCAGGGGTATTGTAAATAAGTACGGAGACAAAGATGAGAGGAGGGGCTTGACACACGCCGACATCTTCTCAAATACTGTATCATACAGTAGCCACCATATCCGAAACAGCATTAGATGAACCACCCAATCTTCCTCACAAGACCATAAACTCAAAATCTGGAAGCGCTGTTTCCGCGTAGCATGAAACACACCATCACCCCACTACTTGTTCATTTCAATAAACAAGAAACAGAGTCCTTTGGCTTCTCGCTTAATACAGCCTCCCTTGTCAGCCGCATGAAAAGGCATAAAACTCGCTTCCCTCAAGCCTCAATCACTCGGGCCGTCCCATTCCTCTTCGCCCAAAGTAGTAAAAGCAAATACCAACCCGTGAACAAACCAAACTCGGAGAATAAATACGACGTGCAACAAAGGACCATCTAGCATTCCAGTAAGAAATCAGTCATCGAAATCATGCATTATTCATACCTACCGACAAATGTATAGTAATGCGTTCTTTGTGGGGCGGGGGCGCTCATCCAGTGACAAATCCTCAAGACCGCCACATCCTGAAATACCCAGTATCACATGGTTCAATAGAGAATCAGATTTACCAGGCCCCGTTACTAACTCCATCCCATCCGCCGTCCGCTACGCTGTCACCTTCCATCATGTCCTCGATAATCTCCATCTTCTCAAGCTCGCGAACGAAGAAATCGTGTTCCTCTTCTAGCAGTTTGGTATCGGCACCCATTTGATCCGGATAACGCTTGATGTTATGCCAATGCGTGAGGGCTCTTAGTGCTTGTTCCAACGGCAGTGCCTCTTCAACTTCCGCATCGACGTCACTACCTGCTAACCAATCATCTCTCAGTTCTGGGCGACAATGTAGGTAGACTGCAGTAATAACACGCATGTTTCCCTGTCGCCATTTGCGGCCGCAGTACGGAACTTGGCTCTTGAAGAGCTTGAGCGTGTAGAGGCGGAGTTCTGGTTGTGGAATCTTGAGTGATTTTTTGAGGATGTTGGACGATTTGTACTGTACTAGCAGGAGGTTGCGATGAGCTTTGTTCTTGCAAATTTTTTGCATGATGCGCAGGAAGTTGATGGAAGAGAAAAAATTGCGCCAGGAGAACTCAGTGATAGGCTCTTCGGGATATGATGGCTCGGTAGTTGGGTACCCTAATTCATCAACCTCAACTCGCTCACGTCTACCTGCGTGTTGGCCTTCTTGAAATGCAAGTGCGGGGAGCTTGTCATCCGCACTAGTGACAGGAACTTCACGACGCATTTTAATAGCTGGCGGAGCGGCTTCATCATCGCTGTCCTCTTCGGCTTCGATATCTATTGCATCCATGGTAAGGGGCACCATGTGTAAATTGTTACTGTTGGCATTGCAGAAAGCGAAGTAGCTGCCTGTCGTTAAATTTGGTAGAGAGGAAGTTTCAGGGGTAACTGACCTCATCTCGTCGCGATCTGTTCTGCTATCAACTACTTTATCAATTTCTTGGTGTGCGAAAAGCTTAAGAACTAGGGGTAAATAGTTCGAATCCAGTAATAATTGAGTGAGGTATTCAAACTTTAGAATATCTACGTCCATCAGCAAGCCGAACGGAACAGGCGGAGGAAGACATACGTGAGACCTTAAACCATTTCAGCAAGGTGAGTAAAATCCCCGACACAGCTTTTGCTGTAATTTCTCTCGACCGCAATGCCTCAATCTCTTCAATTGGCAATTCAGAAGGCTCAACAGTATTGGGAAGTGGTATGCTGGCTGGATCTTGTTGTCGATTCTGACCTTGTGGTCCGTTACCACGCATATTTACATCAGATCTGAATGAAGGTGCCACACCTTGCTGCTGTCCCATCGGCTGTGTGATCAGAGCTGTGACATTGGCAAGAACTGCCTTAAGCAATACTATCACTAAAGATTGGAGATTGGGTATAGAATCTTGCTGCAGATCATAAGTAAATGGTTAACTTCTGGATGGTAAGCTCACATAAAATTGTTCGACCAGGTGAAGCTTCTTCTTGACTTCATCTCCAACATCTGAATTAGGACCATAATCGACTTCCAGTTTGATATGCTTGGATTCATGGAGTGACAATTGCTTCGCCAGGATCGTGTCCAGGTCCAGTTCATCAATATCGTCATCGTCGCCATCCCATCCGCGTTCAAATTTCAAGAACTTCTCTCGTTCGTTCCACAGTTGTCGCATTGCTCTCGTCATCCGCATTCGTTTCGCGAAGAGGTCTCCAGCTTCAAGGATGGATCTCGGAATATCGCTTCCCTCCCATTTTCGCCCCACCAGCGATTCCTGTAGTCCGGCTGCACCTTTGCCTCCTGCACTGTTGCTGGTGCTATCAAGTGGTGGATACATGAAAGGAAAGTTTTGATTAGTTTGGTAATTTTGTTTCTTTCCAGCCTTGCCTCCAACTGGTGGGGATGGGGGTGGGGAGGGTGCTGGGGTCGCAATGTGAACAGGTTGATGAAGTATGGAGGCTCCACTACTATTGACATTCATTGGTGGGGGAATAATCCCATTTGCTCCATTCGCTCTACTAGGTCGGTTTGGAAGCGGTGGAAGTATGGAGTTATTGTCTGGTTCGAGAGGTAAAAGGGGTGGAGGTGGGGTATATGCGGGGTATTTGGATGTGATTTCCTGACGAAAAATATGATAATCGAGAGGCGAAGCAGTGATCAATTTACCTCCTCCGCCATTGACATGTCTTAACTCGCTTGTAGCAATTTTGACATCTTCGAGTTCCGTACTCCCACCAAAGAAGACCAAAATTGACTTCCAAAATAGAAGGAAAATCTATGCACGTCAGATAGAATATCAGAGGAGATGATCAGCCTACTCTTGTTTGTGGGAGTTCATTCGCCTCATCCCATCGAAGTCTAGCAGTAAGCTTGACTAGATATTCAATGAGGTTTAGTTCCACTATTTTTATCAGTTCACCGCCCAGCGATTGCAGAAGGTAACCTACAGAGCTTTTCTCGTGCTGATGCTAAACCTATCGGATCATTACGAATGCCTTCAACGATCAGATAAATGATAGTAGTGACATTGTCCAGCTCGTCTTGAATGTATGGTATATCATCGTCCAACAGCTTTGTCTCCCGAAATTCATCATTCCTGAGATATTAGCAAAGCTTCTGAAATCTTTCATGCATCTTACCAGAATATTTTGAATGCATTTTGCAGGATCTGAAATATTACAGAGATGCCACCAGCTTCAGCCACTTGAGTTATCCCAATTTTCATATATTCTAGGTGCTTAGAGGTAGCTTTCGTCTTGGCAGTTATCGACTCATCCGGCATTATTCCAGCCGTCTCGTCCCAAACTCCCAGAATAATATGAAGGATTGTCCGCAGACTTTTACAGCGTTTCCGCAGATCCATAGCATGTAGGCCATTTACTTGTCGTCGAAGAAACTTTTCTCGTTCTTCGGCCTCACACTCCAACCAGGTCTTGGTCGCAACCTTCTCCCACCGGCGCTCATATCCATCCCTCGCCTTCTTCAGCCGCTCATATTCCGCATCATTGTAAGAAAACCACTCATTCACCTCCTCCTCAAATGATGAAGTATCGGCATACGTGAAGGCATACGAGGTTGGGTCAATTTTGGGGAACTCGGTCACGATGCGCCGCAATTGCATCAGGGAGAGCGAGTCGGTTGTGTTCGGTGAAGGAGGCGGGGGAGGCTGTTGTGGAGGGGGAGGCGCGGGCTGGTTTCGTTGAAGCTGAGGACGGCCGGGGACACTCGTAGACTGAGGAGCTGGAAGGCCGACATCTGCCAGTCCTGTGTCTGCGACATCAGAGACATCTTTGGGTATTGATGTGTGCTGGGGAGCATTTCCAGCCCAGAGGGGGGCCATATCAGAGGAGTATCAAAGTCGTGGAGGCATCAATCGTGGATCGTTATCATACTGGTCGGGAGAATGAGTGTAGAGGAGTCATTTGTTACCTTCGAGGAGAGCCTCGCGATCAAGGCGGTCGACGCGATGCGATTAACATCTCGCTTATGATAAGAGCTTGGAAACCCGATAACAGAGGAAGGACAAATGAGGAAGAGTTGTGTGTAAATTATTATTGATAGAAAACAATATCATCATACGTCTAAATACAGCGCACAGAGATGTTCTGCATAAGAGAATATTAGTCTCCTCTATAAACATCTCAGCCCAGCCAGTGGAAGGAACTAGGCTGCCAGATTAAATGCGGAGAAGCCAAAGTATGTAGAGTATATAATAAAGTTTAGGTTAGTCGTCAGAACATCAGCACATCCGGAATGGTGTAGTGGCTAGCATTTCTGCCTCTCAAGTGACTAATCATCATTGCGCGCAGGAGACCGGGGTTCAATTCCCCGTTCCGGAAGAATTTTTTTTATTTTTCCTTCCAAGTGATACCTTCTTATAGATCTTCAGCATGCATGTTCCAACGAAGTAGGATTGCAGGGTTGCGTTTCTATTTAATTGACAGTCCACAAATGAAATTCTTCTACGGGCTTTCGCTGAGACTTTTGGGAAAATCCAAACTGAGCAACATCCCCCGCTAGAGCAACCTCACGAAACTTGCTCTCGGGAAGTGAGAGTCGATGATTAATATTTAGTTTACCAAAGGCTACATCGTCAGATAATATATCATTTGTACTGCTGTATTGTAGCAATCTTTTTCTAGTCAAAAGAATTTCGTCTCAACACCTTATCTGTTCCGATCCCCTTCAAAAGGGTCAAGCGCAACAGTCCTGCCATCTTTTTACTTCGTTTCTACAAACTTGTTCTTAATCTTACATCTTGTTAGAATTGGATTGAAGGGTCTACGCGCGAGATTATTAATAAAAGGAAAACGATCAAGGTAGCTACAGCCTTATCGGGTTGAACAGTTGATATCTTCAATTCAATTACACGCAACAATAATCATGATTAATTCCGAGATCTTGTTTTTGGGGGCTAAAATCATCATGGTATAGTCTTCGAAAAGGATGCTGCCATGAATAAACGAGAGTGTGCTCTTTGCAATTAGCTAGAAGTCAAGTGATGTTGAATACATCTAGTGTTCGAATGCAACAGCTAGAAGTAAAAGGATATCGTGACAATCATAATGTTTTGAAAATCCTCATCAGGCAGACATTCCCGCCATGGAGCTCTGACAAAGCAGCACATCCTCGAACCGCAGCCTTGTGGTTTTGAATACTTTTCATAAGTTCCGACTCGATGTAGCTTGAAATCTTGTCGTTACACATACAGCAGGTTACACAGTTTCTAGATGTCGATCATGATTCAAAGTTCATGAGTACCTCGGAAATCGAGGGTCGACTTGAGAAGATTCGTGTTCTGTAGATGAGGACAATGTCCTAGACAAATATTGCTCGGTGGTTTATGTTGGTCCACAGGTCCCTCATGTACGTAGGAGCCTCTAGGACCCCTTTCGGTAGGGGTTCGGTGTGGATACAGACCTGTACCTATTGTGGTAACATG